>OY365813.1:1117477-1144055 GCA_959347315.1 Bimastos eiseni | reverse complement strand
GTCTCCTTGGGGTGGCGAGGCAGAGCGAGAGCCATGCAACCTCTTCCGCCCACAACATTCGCAGGTGATGCAACACCCCATCGCATTCACATCATCCGAGTAGGGTTCAAGGCAGGTGCTGTCGACCTTAGGGGCGGAACCAACCGATGGCGTGATGCTCGCACGACCATAACACCCATCATAAAATGCACACGTACATATATATATATATATATATATGTATATATATACAGTACATATAGGCTTATCGTGCACATATATATGTAAATATATATACGTGTATATATATATATATATATATATATATAACTCCTCCAATGTTTTGACTTTGACAGTGCCAGTCCCAAGTCTGGAGAAAGGAGGAAGGCGACACAAAATCATCTTTAATGGGGGACGGTGTTGTTAAAATCAACAACACGTTAAATATAAATTATTATTGTTATTATTATTATTATTATAATTTTTATTATTATTACTATTATTATTATTATTTCCGAAATTTGATATCGCCCTTCTTCCAACATTTTTTGCTCAGAAGTTCACAAACACGCCTCGACGGCGCAATTAAGAACATATATATATATATATATACATATATATATATATTTATTATATATATATATACATGTGTGTGTATGTGTGTGTGGGCAAATGCATGTATATGTATGTAGGTATAAGTATTTTATATATATTATATATAATACCGAGAATGCAGTCTGGCGTCTATAATAAAATTATAGATACATTAAGAGGAGCACACTATATATATAATATTATAATAAGTATACATTTAGACAGAGCTATCTATGCAAATTATTCATACATATTCAGTTGTTCCTTGGTGTATAAACATATAGACATCTGTATTATTATATATTAATGTATCTATTCATTCATCTATATATAATATATGCATATAGTGTGCATCATATGGTATCTATAAATGCATCACACTATATTATAATGAGCACACGACACGACTAGTATATATATATATATATATATATATATATATATATATAGACCAACTCAGTTGTAGCCACATGTATAAATATACTGTGTATATCACGTACTATATGCTTCATGCGATACCTGTATATGGCAAGCGCTAGAGGGCACGAGAACCAGACATGTAGGAAAGTCTGGGACCTCCTTTGGGTGCATTGAAATACGATCCACGCCCTGTATATATATATTTATATATATATACAAATATACATATACATAGGAGCGATAGACGGAATTGGAAACGCTATCCCATTAATGGAAAGTCTGCATTGTACCAATGCTCGTTTGACTGTGCGACTGTTATATACGAGCCATGCAGCCGAGTGTCTAAATTAGCGCAAGAAAATGTGACAATCTGGGCCTCTGTGTGTATACATGGTATTGGCCATACATATGGACTATGATTAGGTCTTAAGTTAGGAATAACACTATATTATACATATATGTGTGTGTGTGTGTGTGTGTGTGTGTGTGTGTGTGTGTGTGTGTGTGTGTGTGTGTGTGTGTGTGTGTGTGTGTGTGTGTGTGTGTGTGTGTGTGTGTGTGTGTGTGTGTGTGTGTGTGTGTTTCTGGGCCGTATTTTCTGCTGATTCGATCATCGTTAAAACAGAGAGCCGGTTAACAACTGCTCATTTATAAGCGAATCGAATCGCTGCAACTCATGAATGCCTTCCAAAAAGTCAAGCTCAGTCATCGCATGCACACACGCACCCACACACGTATATATATATATATATATATATATATATATATATATATATATATATATATATATATATGCATTCAGTACGCCAATGAATCTTATTCAATCTCCTTCTCCTGCATTGAGCAAGAGAGAAATATAGAGACAGACAGACAGAAACAGACAGAGACAGACAGAGACACACAGAGACACACAGAGACAGACAGTCACAGACAGAGACAGACAGAGACAGACAGTCACATACAGAGACAGGCAGGCATGCAAGCAGGCAGGCAGGCAGATGGACGAATGGATCAATCTATCTATCAATCTAATTTTATATAATACGCATGTAAGTCTGTACGTATGTGTGTGTAATGTATACAGGTATGTAACAATAATAAGATAATTAGGCAGCTCATAACTTGGCCATAGGTAGGCAACCCATAAGTATAGTCAACCCCATAAGTAGGCAACTCCATAAGTATAGTCAATCCCATAAGTATAGTCAATCCCATAAGTATAGTCAATCCCATAAGTAGGCAATCCCATAAGTATAGTCAACCCAATAAATATAGTCAATCCCATAAGTATAGTCAAACCCATAAGTATAGTCAACCCCATAAGTAGGCAATCCCATAAGTATAGTCAATCCATAAGTATAGTCAATTCTATAAGTAGGCAATCCCATAAGTATAGTCAACCCCATAAGTAGGCAATCCCATGAGTAGGCAACTCCATAAGTATAATTCAGAAGTTATACGACTGGTTCACTACCTTCTCCATCACTGGCTTCGATCGGTTGATCAACGCAGACTCCATCCCTTGGAAATAGCTCACAGGTCCACTCCGATGGCCATCTGACCCCACGGGCGTTCACCGCCCTGGCGCACCCTTCGACGGCAGCCGAGCAGAGTGACCGGCACGGGGGCAAGGCCGCCGGCGAGTCATCGCCCCCGACGACACAGGCCGGGGTGAGAGCGGCGCAGAGGAACGGCCGAAGAGATCGTCCACACGACGGGTCACTCATGAGTTGAACGAGGCCCCTTCTGACCGCGGAGGCCTTTGCCTCGCCCTCGCTCGTGTGACCGAGGGCGTTCGGATATCTGGCCCATGTCGGCTGTCTTCCCCTTCCGCAGTAGTCCAGCTCCCGAAGACGGACGCATCCCGCCTCATCCAAGTCTTCCACTTGGACCTTGGTGACCCCCTTAGGTCCTTCGCTCGTCCACTGCCTCGATGGACGAGGAACAGCGAGGACGAGAGAGTGGACAGCGATGAAGAGTAGGGTGAGAGGAGGAGACGCTGACCATCTGATCAACGGACGCATCCTAAGCCTACTTACCTACAATAGATCTCACCTCTGGACGCCTTCTTCTGTCCGAGAGAGATTTGAAACGGAAGCAGCTCCGCCGACCTAGTTTACCACCACCGCATTGGACGAAAGGCGACCATCACCCACGCCCCACCTCTTTGACCTCATTCACTCACGCCACTCTCCGTCTAGCCGTCACACGTACATACATATACATTATATATATATATTTATATAGACATATAAATATATATATATATATATACAGTTTATAACATGTATATATAGGCTATTTACGTATGATTGTATATGTATAGACAAATTCATATATATAAATGCCAGTCTGCATAATGTGTTGTATACCATTATATGGATGATAAAATAGATAATATGATTAAAGGTTGTAATATTATATATATATATATAAATTATAAATATATATATATATATATGAACATATCAATATAGGATTATTTAAATATGTACATGCGCAAATACATAATTAGGTGTGACTGCAAATAGTTCTGAGAACGCCACGGTGATAAATTCGTTTCCAACGAAGCATCTTACTCGGGTATACCCTCCCCTCGCCGTCCTGCTTCATTCCCTCACCTCCCATCACCCCATCTCAACCTCTCCCACTCTACCTTTACCCAATCGCCTACGGTTAATTTGTAGCAGATGGACTGACGAGAAAACTGATGAATACAGTTGGCTTCGTCTTTGGCAGAGAGAGAGAGAGAGAGAGAGAAAGAGAGAGAGAGAGAGAGAGAGAGAGAGAGAGAGAGAGAGAGAGAGAGAGAGAGAGAGAGAGAGAGAGAGAGAGAGAGAGAGAGAGAGAGAGAGAGAGAGAGAGAGAGAGAGAGAGAGAGAGAGAGAGAGAGAGAGAGAGAGAGAGAGAGAGAGAGAGAGGATGGAGGTTGATGGATTAGAAAGTTGGTAGATACGTGATCTCGGAGATATCCGTTTCGTCGTCGGTGAAATATCTTCGATTCCAGTTTCAATTAAATATGCCTCGAAGGCTCCCTCTATATGTCTGCAAGCTTCTGCCAGAAGCTGTCTCTGTTTCTCTCTGTCTTTCCGTCCGTCTGTCTGTCTACGTCTCTGTCACTCTCTCACGTACACGGGTGGAAGGAAGGAAGAACGGACGGAATTAACTTCTAAGCGTGCCTACATTTTTTTTAGATATTTAATTCAACGGTTTATGCTATTGGTCCCTTTCCGTCTGCTTAGAATCCAGGGTGGTCTCCATCTTCTCTGCCTCTGTCTTGTTTGTTTTTGTATGTATGTGTGTATTTTTTTGATATGTATGTATATGTGTCTGTGTGTCTTTGTGTGTGTGTGCGTGTTTGTGTATGCTTGCGCGCGAGTGTGTGTGCATATATGCTTGTCTCTGTGTGTGTGTGTCTGTCTGTCTGTCTGACTGACTTACTCACTCACTCATTTGTGTTCTTTGACTTCATTACTATTTTCCTAGATGTGTTTCATATCCATACCATAATTGTATGTTTTATAAAAACGTTATGAAATCCGAGTTTGGATGAAGCGCAGGTCCAATCATTACATCAGCGATAAACGGATCGATTTTTCTGAATGAACGTCGCCCCAAGTCACCCTCCCCCAGACTAAAGGACACAGACCAAAACATTAAAGGTCACCTTGAAGTGTTTCGAGAGTTAGACTCAACGGTTGCGTTGTAATTTAAGCTCAGAGTCAGAGAGTCGTCTGATATGCATATAAAATGGACGAGGCGTATAAAATGGGTTGGGGTAGAGGCCATGGACGAGACGAGTCAAAGGACCGCCCCCCGCGGCATTTCTGGCACACCGTTGATGTCTTCTGAACCACTTATGGAGCCTTGGGTATAGACCACACAATTTGAGAATAAATTAATGTCTGAATTTTTCGGGTTTGGGGCTCCATCGTCCATGAGATCCGTGTTATGTTTGTGAATGTTACTGATAATTTCGATATTTCAGCTGTTTTGATTGTCTGTCCTCTGTCGTCTTAAAATGCATTACTGAAAGGTTCCCCGAGCTGTCTCTCATTTCAAGACAGACAAACAGGGAGAACGGGTGGTCATGTATATAAGACTGGCGTAAGGTATATGACATTGGGGCGCACAGGTGAGGAATAGATTTCGATTTCTGTATCCCCATAAGATTGACTAGTCCTTCTTTTACTTGGTGGCGACGTTGGCTAAATTTGAGTAACGGGCGCTGTCGCGGGTTTCTCTCTCGCCAGCTCCTTCTTCTAGATGACGAGATTACCGTCGGTTCTTTCCTCAATCACCAAGTTCAGCAACACGACGCACTGGATGGTTTTAATATGTATATTTAATTATATATATATATATATATATATATATATATATATATATATATATATATATATATATACACCACTCATCCTATCTACACTTGTTGGAGTTATTATTGTCCTTTATAAATGTTTCCCTAGTTTATGTTGGAGACGGTGTTCCCCAACTACGTTGATTACCCTTATCGTCCGAACGACCTAACGTCTCCCCAGTTCCGAAACAAGTCCCTGTTCCTTCGCTTGCTACACTATAAGAACCCTTCTAGAGGCGATTTCCTTCGCCCTCCCAAACGCAAAACTCGTATCTCTATTGGACGACAGATCACCTGCTGAAACTATTACTAAACCTGGTTGGTCGGATCTTGACGTCTCTAGCGTAACGTTATATCCCTAGAAGCGTACCGTTAATGTTTTACTAGCGGCTGTCACGGCTGGGCCTTGTAAGTGTCATAGACAGGCAATAGGTTCTAGGGATCGGGTTACATTATTATCGTTATACCGCCTAATAGGTTGCGCCGTTCGTGTCGGAATTGTCCCTTATTCTTGATTAGTGTCAACAAGCCGGTTCAGACCAGATCTTCAGCAGGTTCATGAATTTCTTGCCCGTGGGTCGCAGAGATGGGAGGGGCAGGCGGCACTAACGTCTGCCTCGAGGTGTCGGGTTTCGTTGCTTGACACTCCTTTGATCTTCACATATTTCTCGCCGTCTGTATTATTGAGGCCGTCTGCCTCCGGCGAAACCCATTGATGTCTCCCATCTCAGGTTTCAGGTAGACAGCTTCATTCGTAGTCCTCCCACGCCTCTGCTGTCGGTCGATGACTTTTATATAGCGCCATCGTCCAGAGTTTCGCGCGTGACAGGCGCCTTGCACGGCTGCCACTGCCGATAATGAAATTTGACTCCTGATAATGCTTGTCATCATTCGTTCATACTGTACTTTTATTCATACAGTGAATATTATTATTATTATTAATTTATCATTAATATTTTTATTATTATTATTATTATTATTATTATTATTATTATTATTATGTTTTTGTTGTTGTTTTTATTATTATTATTATTATTATGTTTTTGTTGTTGTTGTTGTTATTATTATTATTGTTATTATTATTATTGTTATTATTGCGGGACCTTGCGCACTGGCTGCGCTTCTGAATCGTTCACCCTACTGGAGGGGCATTATAAATACTTAAATACAATACAATTGTTTGGTGATTGTTGCCTCGCTTTGTCTACTAGTTTAAAGTGAAGTTGTATCGATTAAAAATAATTTGCGGTTAAAAAGAAGTTTGATTGACGCAAATATATTTTGCTTAATTTAATAGAAGTTCAATAGAAGTTCAAACACTGCCAATAACATATCATCGCAAATTCATACTGTACTTATAATCATGCCAAAGTCTCTCAGTGTGAAATTAAACAAAATTATTATTATTATTATTATTATTATTATTATTATTATTATTATTATTATTATTATTATTATTATGATCACTATTATCATTATGAAATTTGTAGGCCTACCTGAGGTGATGCTGAAATTGTTCAGAGACAGAAAATATGGGTATTCTGAAACGGCTACGTCTCCTCCGGTTATTATTATTATATCCATTATTATTACTATTATTATTGCTGTTATTGTTTCTATTATTACTATTACTATTATACCATATAAACAAATATGAAAGTGTTGTAGTAGACCAATGCCTGGACCCATATTATTTTATTTCGCAATATTCGCTAGATGGCGATAGTCTGCAATCGATACGTCCTTCAGCGTCGCCTCGAGGTCAATAATTCACCTTTTCACAAGAGCAGCCCTAGAAGCGCGTGGGCATTCTGTGCTTTATTCAATTTCTGTGTCAATTGTCGACCTTTCCTGGTCCATATTCACAGGATTTATCGATGCGACACATTTGCTGTTTGCCTGCGGGCGACATTTGCACACTCGGCTTTCCCGCTTTTGCCAATATTCATTTTACGCAGAAACTGCTGATGAAGCTGTTATTATATAATGATTCACAAAAAGCTTAGGCCCCATCGGACAATAATAATCATAATAATTATGCCGAATGCCGAATCTGAATTGTAAGAATTTGTGTAGCCGACGTTAGGGTTATCTCTGCGCCGACTTCATAATGGTGACGGTGCGTTCAAAATCAGTTAGGCCCGACTAGATTTTTTCCGCAAAATTTATAAATTTAGATGAAAGAATGGGAGTACAACTGACATTTCTATCTCGATCGGAAGCCGCAAAATTTGTTGCAAAATCATTCAAACTTGAGGAAGCTAAAAAAGTTAGCTAGACACCCACCAGCGTGGCGATGGCGGCGGCGCCCACGAAATGGCGGTGACGATTGCATCTAAGATTTTGCAGTCATCCTATGGTTGTTTATTTTCTATTTAACGCCACTGCGTCTTAACAACGTTGATTAGCCTTCCTCTAGGCTTCGGACTGGCAAGCACCGACGCTTGCTGTCTGGTTGGTGCATGTCTTGGCTCGGCGCGCGTCGATCTACCTCCGATATATGTCTTGGCTACTCGTGTTATTTATGGACGATCCCTCGGCGGCCGAGACGCAGGCAGTAGACCAGACGAGATTTCTCCGTGAGTCAGTCAGATGGCGGACCAGTCGAAGAATTGTTGTTTTTGTCGTTATTCGATGTTTTTATTCGTCCACATTCTTTTGGTTTTTATATCAGCGTCGCTTGCAAGAGGTGAGCACTCCGGCATAGTTGATTATTTTGTTTATCAACCATATGCCATCTATGTCAGTGTTTTTGCGTTGATGGAGTCAGTGGACTACTATACGAGTAGTAGTTTCAGTTAAACAACATTGTGCAGTATCCGAGATCAATTGCGTCACCGTCCTCCTGTATTAAGGCTAAAAACTGACGCTGCCAGAGTACGAACAGAGGCGGAGTTTCAATGGAGTTCGTGTGTTTATGAATGAGCTGCTTATTGTCGAGTATATATGTGGTAAGAGATTGGGAATATGGGGTGAGAGATCGGGTTATCAGAAACATACGTCTTGAAATTGCTGTCACACTCGCACTCGGTGGACCGACTCTGCCATGAAATGACAACTGACTGCTGGTGGTAGCGCCACGAGGCGAGGAAGAGGACCGGGCAGCAACACTCGTTAGCTGTAGATGGGAAAGTGAAGCCACTAGCACTCCCATGACTATACCCAGGCTCATGGACCTTGCTTAGTGGACTGCTCTTCATTTTCCTTTTCATGTTCTTCCCACTAGACTGATTAGAAGCATAAACCAACGGGTGATGCCTTCAATATATGTTATGATGTAGACTATTTTATTTATTCAATGAAGCTGACAAACAGTGATATGATAACATGATTTAGTCGTTAAAGTTCCACAAATGCATACGAGCAAGTGAATCTATTCCTATAGTTTGCCGTTTTTCTCCTATGTCTTACTTTCTCACCACTATCTCACAACTCCAAAGAGGTCTGTTTTGTAATTGCTTATTGTAATTATTTTCGTTGTTCATATCTGATATTTCCTCTTTGCGTTTGCAGGCGGTTTAACAATGTACTTACTTACTAACTTAATTACTTCTCATGTTGGCGTAGTCGTGCTGCTGTTGTGCCATGGATGCTACAGGTTTTGTTGTTGTCGGTGATGTCTTTGAGACGAATGTTAGAGATGAGTAGGTCTATTTTCATGGAGAATCAATCATTGGTATATTCCTTGGGTCTCTGGCTCTGTCTGTCTCTCTCAGTGTCTCTCTCCCTCTGTCTGTATATGTCTGCATGTCTGTCTCTTTCTGAGTCTCTCTCCCCCTCTGTCTGTCTGTCTCTGTCTATCTTTCTGTCTCTCTGTCTGTCTGTCTGTCTCTCTCTCTGCGTCTTGTGACGATGACTTAGGCCTATGGCTGCAGCAAAGCTTCGAATTCTCCTTCTGAGTAATTATCTGTGGATTTTCGGGTCCGTTTGCCGATGACATATTAGTGTGGCGAATCCGTTGGAAGTCTTTCCAAAAGCAGTTCTATCGATCGATCTGAAGTCCATCTGATGACCTATTGTTATGAAAGGCACAAGAGGATTTTTCAGATGCTTGTCCATGATTGATGTTCGCAAACGGCTGACAGCTACGGGGAACTGAAGGGCGCCTGTATGGAGATGCCATGGGTAACCTTCAGCTGGATGTTGTGATTGTGGTTGTCTCCGACGTTTAAGGACGTCTCACGGCTGTTGACGTCGGACTTCTCCTCCTTTGTCCAGGCTCGGGACTGGCACTACACGAGTTGTAGTGTGGCTACGTAGATGCCACGCCAGTCTCACGATCCAGGTTTCTCGGAACCCTTGCGGTGCATGCGCGATTTGTTTGTGCGCTTTGTATTTTTTTGTGCGGCTCGAAAAGATTTGGAAATTTGAATCTGCAGTAAATGCGTGTGTTAGGGATTGATGGCCAAAAATCTTATCTTTACACGAACGGGAACTGCATTACTGGCATCATGTCTAAATTATTCTAAGATGTAGCTTTTGATATAATTACAAAATCAATTTTCATTCGTATCATCTGAACTTCTCTGCTAATTTTAATTAGCATATCGGATGCATTATTTATATTATCACGGCCTCACTCAGAGATGGAATTGGGACGATTTTCAGGGCCAAAGCAGTGATTAAAAATTCAATCACAGATGAAGTTGGGCTGTTAGGCTAGTAAATAATCTATCTATATAATTACCTAAACCACGTGACCTATGTGTGTCTGTCATATTCAAGACGCGTGATTGGACAGCGCGTAATTGGACAGCCCGCAAGCGTTGCAGGTGACCTACATAACTATGTCCGATTCGAGTTTCAAAAACGTTTTATTCACCTCTCTGTAACTATATTTGCAGTTATTAAAATTAAATACATCGTGTAATGTATGTATATTTGCAGTTATTAACATGAAATGCACACTTATTGGATGAAACTCGAATTTTAATCGGTTGAATCGCCGTTACTAATAATACGGGTGGTGTAAACAGTTTTGTTCAGAGGGCGTTTAACGGGCAAACCGCTGAATTTCGTTGCTTTCGGAGCGCAAGTTGTAGCAGCCTTTCTGTGCAATGGGAGGAAACGGGTTGATCGTGAGCTATTATATTTTCCGACCCGTGATTCTTCTCTGGTTAACAGCTAGTTGTATAATAATGATAATAATTAAAAGCTTGATGACAATATTATGCACTGAACAAATATTTCTACATTTATTATATGCTACATATGGTCCAGTGCTATCGATGTCTGTTCTTAGTTTACAGTTTCAATTAATTTGAAACAAGCAATGGTTACAGTTTCACTTGAGTCTGTGGTTCGTGACAGCAAGGTCTACCACAGGTTGCTTTTGCCAAGATATCCAAGGACTACGTGACGTATACGTGTCTGGTTGCGGACTTAAGATGTTGAACGTAGATTTTCTATCTGATCTCTTTGAGCCCTTATTGAATTTTTTTATGGAAGATGAGACAATCTGCCACGCAGCTCTGCCTTGACTGCAGCAGCAGTCTATACCTGTATCAACAAGCTTTGCTTTGTTTTTAAGATTAGCAGATAGCCGCAGATTCCGACAAAATTGCACTTCTAAGGCTATCATAAAAATGGAGTATAAGCGAGAGAAACGGTTGGGTGAAGAAAGTTTACGCAGATGGCAGTCTTTGATGACGCGCCGAGTTTTGCATTAGATTTATACAGTCGTCGATTTCTGTCAGGTTTGGTGAATAGTAATCGCTTTTTCTGTGTTCAATAAGTAATGAATATTTATTCGAAATTGCAACAAATGTGGGATTGTTGTTTTGGCGTTCACGTTTGAGATAATCGTGCTGAAATCAAACAACATCGAAAACATTGAGAATGTTTTGGTTTTTCCGATTTACGTCTATTCAGTGCTGCTAGAAACTAAAAGAGATATTGATCATGAAGACTAAAATGTGTTATGGAATAATCTGCATCACTTGCAGGATTGTTTTCTTATCCTGAGTGTAAATGTATTTCTTGGCATACGTCAATTCTGCCTTGGCGATTGAGAAGAGAAGGTGTCATCTCTTTTGAGTAATTTCTGGGAAGAGCTTGAACATCATAACTCGTAGTTTGCGTTGGAGGATATTATGCTGTTATAGATGACCATTTGTAGTGACTGTAAATAATTTATTAAGAATATACCTTAATGAACCAATTGCTTATAATTGGATTGTAGTCTACAAGCAGCATTGACTGCCAGATTAAATGGTGTTATTTCGAGGCCACTCACTTCGCTTGCGATATACGTATACGTAATCGTGCATTTTGGAGTGCAGTAGTGTAGTGTTTAGCATGCAGGAATGTAAGTCGAAAAAGGTCGGGCTTCAAGAAAATGAAGTCGCTAGCTCTTCATAACCATGGTTGCCCCAAGGATTGCTTAGAGAATTGTTATTATTCTCTTCTGAGAAGATAATCGACTGCTGAAAAGTTCCACAAGCACTCTGAGCATCCGTGAATGCTCAAGGGAGTGAGCAGAAGTCCACGAGCACTTGAAGAGAACTGAAGAAGCCCACATGTGGTAAAACTTAATGGCTCCAAACTTCCTCTGGATGCAGTCTAAGGACTGTTTGGTTTGACCTTGATAAGCAAAATGGCATAAGGCATGAAGAATGAGAATGGAATACTTTCCACAGATGTTAGAACAAAACAGCCTATATATAACAACCATTGGTACTAAGTATTAGCGACTTCATTTTCTCTGCCTCAGCATATGAAGTGGGTGACAGGCCCTCTTCTTCGCCGTCTCATCTTCACACCGACAGTGTACGGTCGTTGTACTCATCACAGCTGATTTGGCTAGGCGATGCATGCACGAGGAGTTTCTGCCAGTCGGAGATTTGAACCCTGATCTCTCGGTTTACACTGCTGCAGAGCGCTAACATGCACTAGGCCGCCGCGTACAGCAGATGTTAGCGATGACTTAACACTATCTGGAAATTCCTTCCTAGAATATATCTACGCTGATTGCTCTCGTTGGTCCATGCTTATTGGAAAATGTTCAGCTGTGGCTTGAGATGTGTTGGCAGATGTTCTTTGGCAAGAAACTGAATGTGGCCCGGGTGGGAAGAAATGGTCGGGAGCTTATGATGGAAGGAGTTGCATTCATTGCTGGTGGGGGAATGGTTAGCCAGAGGACCTTGAAATGTGCGTGGAGGGTCGAGAAGTTGATAGGCATGGTTTGGAGTCCTTGGATTACTTCCACCTTCATGAAAAATTGAAACTACCTGAAAAGCACAAGGGTCTCGTATAAATCATGCACTGGTATTATATAAATAAATAAAAAGCAGTTTGGTTTGGGCAACTTACGTTCTTAAGAGTTAAGCCCCATTGCCTCAGACACATTTAGTGGTTTCCCTGGTTATATTGCATGCATTTTACTGATTTTTTTATGCCTCTGGTTGTATTGTGCTGAGTATGTTTACACTGTATGTAACTTGTAAACCATACTTGATTTCTTGCAGTAAGCTGAACAATTTATTTCTAACCCTTGTCAGAGTTTCTTCAGATAGCCAAACAACTCTGCCAGATAAAGTAAACTCTTATAATGTAATGTAATGTAACGCAATGTAGTGTAATGTATGCTTATGGTATATCGATTTAATGTTCTGCAACACCAGCGAATATGCTGATCAGAACAGTCACACTTTCAAGTTTGGAATTTTTGATTGCAAACAGGCATGAGTACTGAGTATATTTGGTAACGTAAATCGGGTTACCTGATAGACTACATAAAAAATGTAATGTAATGTGACTCTTTGAAAATTTTTCATTCATTCATTCTGAGCATTTATATAGCGCCCCTTCAAGAACCACAACAGGAATTGTGGATATACTGGTCCAATTTATTGGGAGCTATTATTTTGTATTTAAAGTGTCCTGGAATGCAATGTAACCACGATATTGATTTGGAAAATTAGTGGAAAATTTGGAACATGAGATTTGAGGATAAGTGCAGCGTGATCTGCAATCAGAAGATGTTATTTGATTGCAAGAATAAGACACACTATAGTCACTGATGATCAGAATGGAGTTAGTGTAGAATGTTTCGCATGTCATCATCATCATCATCATCGTCGTCGTCGTCATTTTCTGCTGCACACGAGTGGCTGTTACTAATGGCATACTGGCAGGACTGAGACGGCCATATATAATTATTGCTAATTTTGCGGTCTTTTTGTGCGGAGCAGCGGAGCTTTGAATCGCTCATGCAGGTCCTTCTTAGCAGGCCAGTGCCATTAAAGCAATCGCAGCGTACGTCTTTGGTTTATTACGCTCCGTATATCCTTTATAGGGTGCATCTGGTAAAGGTCATCATACGAGGTGTGTGTGTGTGTGTGTCTGTGTGTGTGTGTGTCTGTGTGTGTGTGTGTGTGGTGTGTGTGTGTGTGATAAACTTAAAATGCTTTGTTTTAAGTGTTTTGAAAAATTTATTGATACTTGCATACATGGTTGTCCGTGCATACACACATGTATACATAAATATAAATATATGTATTAATGTATACATAAATGCACGCATGCATGCATGAATGCATACACACGTACGTGCATGCCTACATCCACAGTTGCACACTAACTTGCATACATGCAGACATACATTATACATACATATGTACATTTATACATATGCTCATGCATACATACATACATACATACATACATGGATTAGCACACGTATGTTTACATGTATATATAGGGTGTCTCATATGTATGTTTGCAGCCTTAGGTAATAGAACCAAAGTATGTCTGTAATTTTTTGGTTTGCTTTCAACGAAGTTCAGAGAGTCATTTCATCAGTGATGTATAATTTTTATTATGCTGTGAAGATTGCTAATGTGTTTCCCTTGTGCCTCTGGCTGTGTGTATATGTAGGTTTGCGTGTAGGTGTGTGTGTTTGTGGGTTCTAATTCCTGTGCTGTACTTGATGTTGAGGGATCCGCCTTCAAGCCATCAATGGGTAGATAGTGGGGCAGTTGTAAATGCACTGCCCACCCCCCGTGCGATCTCTATTACAGTTACCTCTGAGTAAAGGAAGTGTAGCACATTTGGTAAACCAACCGCTTGTGTTTTGCCCATAAGGATTGGTTGTCTGATAGTTGCATTGTAGTTGATGTTATGCTCACATTTCACCTCACAGGTGACAGATGTTGAGACCCACAAGGAGTAATGTTGCTCATTTCCACCAAAGGGCTATAATAGGGTATATGCCTAGGGACCCAGCGATTATTAGAGGACGGGGTCTGGCCCGCAATCAGCTTACGAAGGATATTATGACAGGTGAAACAAAGTTCTGATTTATGCCTCGTTGGACCTAAATATAATATTACTGACACTTGTCGACATCAATATAAATCTAAAGCTTCTGAATAATACCTCAATTACCACTTTTTGCCATAGAACACGCTCAATTATACATCTAGGAGACCCGCAACTGCTCTACTCGGAATTCTCTGTCTCTGGACCAAGAATTCCTAAGCCTAGTTACCAGGAATTTTTCACCTATGGACCCAGAATTTGTCTGCCTAAGGGCCCTGAATTTCTCTGCCTTGAGACCGGAATTTCTCTGCCTAGGTGCCCAAAACGTCTGTGTCTAAGAACCCGGAATTTCTCTACCTAGGGACCCGGAATTTCTCTGCCTAGGGACCAGGAATTTCTCTGTCTTGTGACCAGGAATTTCCATGCCTTGGTGCCCAACACTTCTGTGCCTAAGAGCCCGTAGTTTCTCCGCCTATAGACCCGGAATTTTTCTGCCTTAGGACCTGAAATTTCTCTGCTTAGGGACCCGGAAATTATCTGCCTAGGGACCCGGAATTTCTCTGCCGTGGGACCCGGCATTTCTCTGTCTAGGTGCCCAAAACTTCTGTACCTAAGAGCCGGGAATTTTTCTGCCTTGTGACCTGGAATTTCTCTGCTTAGGGACCCGGAATTTCTCTGTCTAGGACCCGGAGTTTATCTGCCTAGGGGCCCGGAATTTCTCTGCCTAGGGAACCGGAATTTCATCTGCCTAGGGACCCGGAATTTCTCTGCCTAGGGACCCGGAGTTTGTCTGTCTATAGGCCCGGAATTTCTCTGCCTTGGGACCGGGAATTTCTCTGTCTAGGTGCCTAAAACTTCTGTTCCTAAGAGCCCGGAATTTCTCTGCCTAGTTGCATTGAATTTCTTATACTGCTATGTTTTTGTGACAAACGAAGGGTTTATGTAGACATGACTTCCAAACTGGATCCAAACTGGAGAACACGTGATGCAGTCACCCATTGATTAGAAAGGTTCTCTGTTAATGTTGATATTGTCGCCTCTTAGGTGTCGGCCGTGGCAGATTAATTTTGACAATCGATAAGTTTATGCTGATTACCATACTACACTGTGTCCGGAAATAGTGGGACTTCTTAATGATAACATGATAATAATTAGTAAATTTTCGTCGATTTAAAAAATTCTAAAACAGGTTTGATCCTGACATATTTATCTAGTACTGCATAAAATATGATCGCTCCTGTCATCCAATAATGACGTCTTAATGACGTCAATTGCATCAACATTTGAGTTTTAAGGGTGGCCTAAAATTCAGCTACAGAATTTTCAACTGTTTCAAAACCTTGTCGATATACTGCCGTAAAGTTAATTCAAATTTATTCTTGTATTTGAATAATATTAGACTATAAGGTGCTTGTGCTAAGTGTCCGCCTTCAGTCTCAACACAAACTTGAAACGCGTGCACCATTGGTCAATGGCAGCATTATATAATAAGCAGCTGATCAGATGCCTCCCAAGCATAAATTTTGTTTTTTGAAGACGTCACTATGACGTACCTTTCAGACCAGGACGTTCATAAACAACAAATTTGTGGATATATTTGTCAGGCTAAAACGGTTTTGGAATTATATAAATCGACAAATATTTACTCTTTATTTTTACATAATCATTAGGGGTCCCTTCATTTCCGGGCACAGTGTATAATACTGTGTATATTATGTGGTGAAGCCAGGTGCACCCCTATTCATATATGGCTAGGTGATGTGGCGCTATATAGATGTACATGGATGTATGGAATATAGCTGCAACAATAGGCCTACCTGTATAGAAGGTATTGAGAGAGACATACAGTCAGACAGACGGACGGACAGACAGACAGATTCCGTTTCACCGCTGTAGGTGAAACGGTATGACCTTCAGCGCATCTGTGTTTCCATTATTCCCGTGTTTCCATTATGCACCCGTTACCTAAACAGCATTCAAGGCTATCGGATCGCTGTGTTTATTCCCTGCCAAATCTTCCTCCGAATGTAATCATTTTCTTCGTAAGCTGCTTTTGCACCGTACTTAAGTTGCAGGCTTTGAAGGTTGGTGGCCCATCCCTCTCCAACTGTTATTGCACATGGCAACCATCTTTCATCAGGTCTGAAACCCTGCTGCCTCGACGCAGCCGAGCAAATTACGTGGCACTAAGGGCAAAAGTCAGTGTTGCAGAGCTCCATGTGTTTTTGCATTAAGCCTCTTACGTTTCAGAGCAACAGTTATTCTTAGTAGTAATTTCAGTTGTGTGATGACAGAGATCATTAGCATTGCCCTCCTATTTTATTCAGGCTTGGGATCAGCACTATCAGAGTGCGAACAGTGGTGGAGTTCACGGTGGGAAAGATATGATGGGGGCGGCATGGTAAACCAAAATGGGGAGAGCACCCTGCCTATAACATATGGGTTCTAACATGTAACTGGAGAGTATGAATTCTAACATGTAACATGTGGATTGTAGAGTATGGGTTCTAGCCTGTAACATGGAACTCCATGCCAGCCTCAAGCACTGCAAAGCATTTTCAGAATGTTCACGCATGTGGTATTAAATGTGGAATGTGGTATTCAATGAATGTCCTACTCAATGGAAGTGGTATCAGGTTTTGGTAACAGGTGGTTTAATGGCATGGGATCAACCGAGAATTGATCAGAGACATCTTGACTACTTGCACTAGATGCGTGGGTTCATTCCAGTGTACATGTAGCAGTAGTAGTAGTTTAATGACACTGTGATCACTAAAGAAAACTCCTTTATCCAGGCTTGGGACTGGTACGGCAGAGTGCAAGCAGTGGAAGAGTTAAAGTGCAATTGTATAAGTTTCAGTCTAGTGACACCAAGTGATGACGAAGATCACTAGCTTCGCCCTCATCC
The DNA here is from genome assembly GCA_959347315.1 of Bimastos eiseni. Taxonomy (NCBI): domain Eukaryota; kingdom Metazoa; phylum Annelida; class Clitellata; order Crassiclitellata; family Lumbricidae; genus Bimastos; species Bimastos eiseni. The sequence continues at coordinate 1,126,533 of OY365813.1, read as the reverse complement.
TTGATCAAGACTTGGGACTGGCACTGCCAAAGTGCAAGCAGAGCACCGTCCCAAAACGGATTATATAATATACTCTGCTGCACGGCAGATACGCCACCGTCCGTCCGTCCGTCCGTCCGTCCGTCCGTCCGTCCGTCCGTCCGTCCGTCCGTCCGTCCGTCCGTCCGTCCGTCCGTCTGTGGAATTGGTCCGAGATACATGACTTTAGATTTGGTCTCGGCTTCGAACACAGATGAAAATTGATTCTGCGTTGGGAGGAGGAGGGGGATCTGGAGATCTGGCGGCAACAATACCAGTCATCGAGACCAATTTGTACAAGACACTCTGCCGGGGCTAATCCGGGGGATTTTGTGCCACCGAAGAGGAGCCGAATACTTTGTGTTTGAGAATGTCACAGCCCTGTGTAATGAGACATCTCGCAGAGATAGCGCTGCATACAAATTGGACGACGTCGTCTCGTGTCTGCAAAAGAGTAACGAAGAATACTAAGTAAATGCCATTAAAACGTAACGTTACTCTTCTTCTGTCGGTTTTTGTCTTTGGGACGAGGAGGTTTCTGTCGGTAATCGAATTTCCCTCTCGGTTTTTTTCAAGAGTCATGAATACTTTTAGTAAGCACCATTGTCGATTAATTATTATCTGAAAGCACCGTAGGTAAATATATATGATGCGAAATTTGCTGTTTGGACAGCCGATGACCTTCGTACATGTCGTATACATACATATGTACAATCGTATACATGCGTACATACACATAGATATGTGCATACTTATTTACATACATACATATATATATATATACTTATATATATAAAATCCATGTATATTGACATACATACATAGTTACACACATACCTATAATATGCATGTGTAAATCAATGATTATCATATACTGAAGAATAAATAGTTTTAAAGAGGTAATTAGAAATGCTAATGTTGCTATGGGGTCATGCCATTGAGTGGCATGAATGCCATTAATAATTGACGTACATGGCTTCGTATGTGAGCATTTAGGCTGATGCTGTTTTTAGTTTAATGCTGTTTTTACCAGCTGTCGAGTTTTCCGACCAGCGACAAGGATGCATGCCTGCAGTAAACAACAGCCGATGCTTCATTTTAGCCACACTGTGTGTTTGCATAGCTCGTTAGCGTCGCCCTCCTCCTTTATCTAGGCTTGGGACTGGCCAAATGCGGCGAGATATTCATGCTGTTGTTTTAAGCAATACGGAAGATCTCTTGCACTGGAGCATCTTGCATTGCTGTGCCCGCAGCTTCTTTATTTAGATGTAGGAACTACAAAGGAAAACTGGTCACATTAATTTCTGAGTAATTATTTATCAGTGCTCTCCAGTCACGAGTGATCACAGATCACTATTCTTCACAACAATTAGGATAGTGCTCTCTAATAAGCTTACGACTTTGTTTTTCAAAGAATAAACACAATGACCTCTGGTTTGGTTTGTGCTGGTACATAAGTTGCCTACTGCCAGATACATGTGTGTAATTGACCGGTTGAATTATCTAGAACTAGTGTGCCCTAAGACCAGAAAAACGTTGTTTCTACACAGAGATATACCTGTTTAGCGTTCATACTATACATTACTGTTTAGCGACGTATACTATTCAAAATTACAATCTCCCTTCATAATTCATGTGATACTGATAATGAATTATTTGCTTGCAATTCGTGTCCTTTCCATTGCAATTCACATGATGATGAATTGATGATGATAGAATATTCGTTAGTTAATTCACACTGAAAAGTACTCATTAAGAATACATGACGTAGTATATTTACAAATGACAATAAGTTAAACAGGAGCCTAATTTAACTGTATGGCAGCTTACAAGGCGCTCAATGTCCTACTGCTCATTTTACAGTCACCCCACGGTCCTCCAGGCACTGCTGAATCAAGTCAAAGTCATATAGCACTTTATTGTTGACCAATTGAATAAATGACAGTCAAAAAATCACTTTATTTTTGACCAATTGTACAATCAAAATGTTTATAAGTCAGTGTTTAATTATTATTGGTGACAATGGGGAAACCATTGCTACGAGGCTGGGGAATATCGAATCCAGATCCATCTGTTCTTCGTTCCTGCGTATTACCGTACAACCGCGCTGCTGATTTGAGTGACGTACGCTATATAAATGCTTGATTGCCGTACAACCGTCGTCCCTCATATCCGTGATTCATCTGCGTTCAATATATAGACGCAAAGACATTGACTCGGTTGCTTTGTGCGATTTCAATAGATGTTTGCCCCGTCATATCCGTGTTTCTCATGCATACATCGTGCCTCATTTGCATCTATTTATGGACTGTCCGTGGCACAGTTTCTTTTGCCGTCGTCTCTTCTTCGGTCGCCGGCTGCTCCACAATGCGAGGCAATCCTTCAAGATCCCAGTGCCGTGCTTTAGACCTGCCACGTCTAATCTCTCCCGTGTCAATCATTTGGACCTTCTTAGGACCTCCTAAACCGTGACTGTAAGAATTTATCCCAGCAGCACTTATCCCGTTGCCCCCCCAAAATCCATCACCTTGCCCTGTCCCCATCCAAAATTCCACGGATGCAGGGACACGTGTCCCTATTTCGTATCCCATAATTAGTAAATCACGCGAAAATCCCGTGTCCCGTGTACCGCTTCGTCTGGTCTCGGGTGGGCATGGGAATGTCGTTAAGGTGCCATTGAGAGATTCATGCATCATCTGCTTCGTCTTCCGTTGCATTACTTTGAATGGGTGAATCTGAGCAAGAGCTCCTATGTCGTTACTAGCCTTGCAGCAGCTTTGCTTGGGATTGAATTTTGAATTCAGCCGGTGTGCCTCTTCGCCTTTGAAATTGTATCCATGTTGACCTGTCCACTTGGTGAGTGCTGCGAGTGAGGTCTTTGGCTTTAAGACTAATGCGCCTGATTTGCAACTACAGCTACAGCAATGGGACCTACCACTGAACAGTTTCAAAATACCGGCAGTTACATATTTACAGAGGTCTTAAAACAGCAGGAAGAAGGAGAGTGTTATCAGTGAAGTTGGTCCATGTTTTTCCCCCTTGTAATCCCATTGTTGGGTGATGCATCTGGTCTCTATGTACTTGTAAATCACGAACGGCTTATGTTCACTGCGTATTTTGGTGTGGATGAGTGGGTTTTAATACTCCGGCACTCGTGAATAAGTTGAAGCCCCGCGTTTGTCTTTTAAGTAACGCCTTAGAAATTTATCGGATTACGTCTACGTTTCCGTGGTTGACATGACGGGGGCGTTGTTGCACTGTCTGTAATGTGAGGTGGATGGAAGCGACCCAGAGGATTTTCCTTTGTGGTTGAAGCGCATTAGGAAGGAAGTCTAGAAGTAAAGCGGCCGAAGGAGTCAATGGCGCCGTCGAGTGTGGATCGATGCCGCCCGATGACTTCCTGGGGACTAGTCTACGACGAAACGGCTTTGCAGTTATCGTGGAAACACATCTCATCCCCGGAACAGACCGGGCAGTTCGGACTCGACCGCCTATATATAGCCTACCATGCAGTCCCTGGTAATGGCAACAGATTTATTTAGTGTCACGTTGAGAAACAATGGACAGCTTTTGACGTTGGCGCAACGGGTTTTGCCTGGCGGATGTAGATGATCGTAAGTGAAGGAGGGCTTGCTGAGATCCACTTCTGTTTCGAGAGTACCGCCGTGAATATTGCAGTAAGTGACGTTAACGCTAATGCGAATGATCTACGCCGTGTCCATTCGGGAGGCCTATATCTGCTCTTAAGCACTTTGTGAGGCGTCCTGTTGTTGGACTTGGAATGTCGGGTTCATCTCCAGTGGAACGATGAATGATGGCCTGTAAACGCCAGGAAAGGTGATAACGTGTTTTATCCGTGTGTGTTTCCCAGAGGCTTCTGAGCTGCTGAGGTAAACATGTTGTCCGCTCGTCGTTTAAAATCTTTTGATCATCAGGTCAAAGTTTCATCGACCTCTTCCTCAATCTCTGAGCTGTTGACGCATTCGGTTATTCATTTTAATGTAGTGTAATGTAATGATTGTAATCACGCATTTATGTATCGCTCCTTTAAGATATCTACTCAGAGGTGCTCTTTGTGCTGGTCTAAATGGTGTTAAATGTCATTGTGTTACGAGACTGACTTATTGGATCTTCTCAGCATAAGGCTGTCTACTATGATGCGATTGTAATGTAGGGCCTATAGTGTTCAATTGCAAATAATACATATTGTAGCTTTCATTTACACTGCTAACTAGTCATTAAACATATGTCATTCAGTGCCCCTTTTAATTATTGTCACGTTGATTGGAGAAATAATGAGAGCCAACCCCAATTTTTGTCCACCGCATTTGTTGATTTCAATGTCTTTGGGTTGATATGCTAGTGAGAAAATCAATTGAATGCTGTATTACAGGGATTTAAAAAAATAATGGCAGGCCAGGTGCAATATTGTTCAACAAGTAGCAGACCATGGTGCCAAATGCACCTGAAGAAGATAGGTGTTGGTATCTGGGACTGGGAGGCTTGGTGACTCCGGCCCGATAAATATTTTGCAAAATATAATCTTGAATGAAGCATTGACTTGAAGTGGCTACTGAGGCTGGAGCTGAAACAGCAGTTGACTTATTTTATCAGAGATAAGGAATTGTCCACTGTTGTATAGAAACAAGTGTCTGGAAATGTAATGCCAGTGCTTGGCTTCCTTTATGCGCCGCTCATCTAAGGCTTATCCAGGTGAAGGGACTATTCATAACCTGGATGATGAGAGGAAAAGCAGGAGACTGGAGGATTTCGCTTGATTGGTTTCATCACTGACGTCTGCTAACGGTTCAAGCATTGAGTTGGCCCAGCTGCCTAACCAAGCATCTGTCTGCTGTGCATCGGCTGTTTTTGTGACTCCTAGCGCTGGTTGTGTTCCACCAACATGCTCAATAGGCCAATGAGGTGATACAAAAGCCATACGAAAAAACTGTACATCAAAATTCCCGCAAGAGAAAACGAGGCAAGATTTGTATGAGTCGGAATTAATAAAGCATCCGGAACCATACCCTCCGACCCGCATTCTTGTTAGACGAGACCCAGCTGTTTCTATTATGAGTATGACACGTGGTTCTGCCTCGATTAGATCACCATGGGATTCGACGACTACCGCCGAGATCTTCCCTTTCATATTGATCACGTATAAGACTCGTCCTGGCCATGCAGCGACGGACGCTCCTAATGCTGAGCAATGGACAGTGACCGTGGAGCGGAGACTGCGTGTGCTCTGTTTGCGCTTCATATGGTCTGTCAGTCTGTGTGGTAGAAGAAGATGGTGACCGTGATGAGGAAGATCTTGATGGACATGAGGAGAAGGAAGAGGAGGAAGAGGAAGAGGAGGGTCTTGTGATGAAAGACTCTGTGTGGAATTTGGAATAACAGTAAGCCCTATTTGGTGGTGATATCTGATATTTTTCGCCTCTGATTAGATTCCTTGAAGAGGCGCTATATTGATTGATTGATTTGGGGTTTCTTCTGATTAGGTGCATGTAAATTCTAAGGTTGAAGGATTTAAAACACTGTCAGGGCAGGACTTTGCTTTGAGATTTTTGCTTCACTTGCGCCCCCAGCCACTCCAGCTTTAACGAGTGCACTGGCTGTAAAGTGTGCACTCTGTGACAGACAGACATACAGACATAAGGGAATTGAGCGGCTAACGTCTGTCCCTTAAGCTAGTCTTCGAGAGGCAGGCGTAGCTAGGAAGTTGATTCATTGGATTAACCGTTCCTGACCTCAACTATACGAGGTTTATGCCAGCATGCAAGGGAGAGCCAAGAGAAATCTAGTTACTATACCTGACAGTGCGTATACTCAATGCTACATCTCGGGTCGTCTCTATTCCCGTCAAGTCCCTGAGTCCCTTACTACATGTACATGTATGTCTATGAGGTGCGAAGTAGCTGTTGATGTTGGCTTCTTTAAGTTGTTCTGCCGATGGCGGGAGACGAGACTGGCGGTTTCTATGTAGCGCCACGTTTCTGTGTAAGACTCAAGTTACCTAGAGACGAAGTCAATCGTAATCATAAACTCCAGACTTCTAAGGCGGCACTTGAAAGCCAAGCGCAGGGCACCAGCTTATTCATGAGCGCTGCATCGAATCGGAGGAGTTGATGGATAGACGACCCGAAGACAGATGATGATGGGTGATGGGTAATGATGGTGCAGGGAGCCGAACATCTACGGAGTTCATGAGAAAGATCGTTCCAGAGACTTGGTGCAGCGTTGGATAGATACCAATCTATACCAAGAGAGACTCTGACAGGAAGATGATCGGGTAGAGCGCGTTGGCCTCTGTTGGTTGGATGGTGAAGAGTAATCAACAGCTATGCATTAACTTAGCGTTTGAATGAATTGGCCGGAAGGGTTCTTGAGATTCTGGGCTGCTGTTTTAGTTATTAGCAATCATTAATAGCTGCCTTTTCAGTAAGATAACAGCTCAGAAGGAAATCATTATGAACTCTGAATTTCCTGAACTTTGTTTCCCTACAGTCTTACAGCTATAACTAATGAAAGCATGCAATTTTGTTAATCGATAATAAAAAAATTTTCAAGTGCTAAATTTCAATTTTCATAAATGTTATTCTATCGTTCAAGCATCCACCAGTCTGCTCTGATCATTTTTATAAATCTTTGTGCGATATGAATATTTTCTTTTATCTTGTTGAATTACACGACAAGCCACTCACATGGGTTATTTTTATAACCTATAAGTCCCTGCGCTCTTGCTTGCTTATTATAAATAGCCTTGATGTAACGATAACGGAATAATTGACCGCACTCTACCAATCTATAGCAGCTTACATGTAGGATCGAAGCACAGGTCTCGTCCATCTAAGTGTAGTTCACTATTAGGATTATCTTCCTGTGCACAGTACAACCAACTGGTTTTATTCTTTCCCGACGTTCCCGTCCGTCGGGGAATTGGTAGGAAAAAACGATTGAATGATTTTGTGCCCGTTCTGGAAAGATTGGTGAGTCCCGATTGGAGAAACATAAAAAGGAACCGATTGGAGAGTGCATTGTGTCTGACCAGTGTATATGTAACTATTGATCAGCTCTGGTCACTGCTGTGCTGCTGGCTTCTGTCTGATTTATTTCTATGGTTTGGTTTTTAAGAGAGGCACCGAGGCTGACGTTCTTGGATCCGCAACAACAAGTGAGACCGTGTTGCACGACGTGCCTTTGGGACAATCTGAAAGTGTACTGTACAAGTTGTGTTGTATTTTATTGCGTTTATGCATTTGTAACGTGTTTTTAGTAGGGTGAAAATTAGAATGAGGATGTTACTTTTGTTTGCGAGGATGGATAGGGAGCTAATGAAGTTCAGATTGTCCAGAAATTCAGAATGCAAGTGAGGCACATTCAGAACTTCAGGACATCACTTGTTTAAATCTTCAATCTCCATTCATGCGATAAGCATGCCCACACCCAATTCAGTCTTCTCTCTCTGATGATGTTTCCTATATCTTCTTTTCCCATTCTCTCTCTCTCTCTCTTGTAGCTTTGTTTGGTATCTTGTTGTTCCATGATGCATGTAGAATTTTTCTCAGCTGCCTGCTGCTATACTCTGCTACATTAATGCCAGCTGCATCAATTTATGTCTCTTTTAAGGAACTTTGAACTTCGTAGGGAAAATAATAATCGATTGGAAGAGCTAAGTTTAAATACGACAGTTAAGAGTATATCCAGAAGTCATGGGCTTCCTTGGTATGCAGCTTGAAAGCTGCGAGGAGTGTGAGACCTAGGTTCAGACCTGAATGACAAGTAGACGACCTCTGCAGCACTCTGCCACGCAGCGTTCAATTTATCACCAATAGGGAATTTTCTTTTTCTCGAATAATATATGTTTTGTGCTATGTTTACCTTTCTAACTCTGAGTCATGGTCAAACTGTATCTCAGGCACTTTCGTATAGAATGTTGAATGTTAACTTTACTGCTCGCTGTTACTTTTTGCTCCATAAAAAGCTCCTCGTATTCCATAAATTCCCAGAGCTTACACTGGTATTCTGATTTTGATTATGAATGAGTCCTAAGTGACTCATTCCCAGCATTTGCATCGCAAAGGCTCTACTCAGTATCTGGGATCTGCAGAAATCATTTCCTGAAAACTATTTCACAGTTATTTATATCAATGCATCTGATATATACCTATTGCTAAGTCTCTGGATCTTGAAATATTTTAGTCTGCTGTTTTCTTCTATTCAGTTACTTCCTGTGGAAGTTTGAAGGTGAAAGTGAGGCAAATACGAAACAAATCCTTATTTTTTTTATCTGCTATTTCTTTTTATCATTTTACCTTGTATCAAACTGATTTAAATCTTGTATTTTCGAGTCTTCACGGTTGACAATATTGATTGACACTGAGGAGGGTTAACCAGAGATGAACAACCTTTCTGACATGACAAAGCACTCGTGACTGAGCTGGTACTTAGGTTAAGAGGAGCACTCTTGAAGTTTTGAGTTTACGATTACGATTAACTTCATTTTGAATGTATATAGGATATTCGCATTTTCACTTTTAACATGTGGTAACCAGAAATGGTTGCAAACTTACATTACCCGTATAAGTGTGTCAAAAAATGTCTGTGTACATTGCACATACGTTTTCAATATCTGTATACAACTTCTACGTACATCATGTGTAGTTCAGGGAAAATAGTCTTTTATGGGATTTTCAGGAGCTCAGACAAGGGAGGGAGGGACCCGCCGGACAAGGCTGGCGTAGCAAGTAGGCTGGGGAACGTTTTATGTGCCTGGGAATAAATGAGCAATGTATCTCTTGAGTCACCTTGGCTCCTAGTAATCTGCTTTTGTGTCCAGATTACTGTCACTTTTGCCAAACATATTTATTAGACTGGGCCGGGGAAATGTGCCGTGAAAACTGGCAGATCCCCTGGGAAGACTTGACGTATGCTGGGGCGGCGAGACTGCTATCTTGATGCGGGGACACACCACCACCACCACCACTACCATCGGCTGACTCCTCAGGCACGCACCCTTTCATGACGCATGTGACATA
>OY365813.1:932477-1114977 GCA_959347315.1 Bimastos eiseni | reverse complement strand
GTATGTATGTGCGTATGTATGTAATATATGTATGTATGTATGTATGTATGTATGCATGTTGTACATATTTCTATAATAAACGAGGACTGTATTGTATTGTATCTTTGGCTTATTATTTTATGACTGCCGTATTTAGTATGTATGTATGTATATGTATTATGTAGGTACTGTATGTACATACATGTGCATTATACGTATGTACCAATGCACTCTTGCGTGCATGTACGAACGTTTCATGTACTAATGTTCTGTGTCGTGACTCGTGACGTGTCTTTGCGAGTGTTTGTGGGATTTGCAAAGGCAGCATCGGGTGTCCATTGCGTCGGGGTCCATTGCGTCGTTTGCTCAGCTGCTGCTGCTGTTTAGCTTCTTCTGCAGGCGACGAGTATGTTCGACCAGCGGCTAGATGGCGCGACGATTTGTCCCACCTTCTATTCAGCCAGCCGCTGCCTCCTCATCCTCCCTCCTTTCCAGTTAATCCCCGCAATGCATATAAGCAGCAGCAGCTTCTTCCCGCTGAGTTATTGTGCGTGTATCTGCCAGGAACATCATCTGGCTCGTTGGCCGGCCTTCCTCTGCCGCGGTCTATGCTGCGTTTCATCTGGTCTCCTTTCGGTCCTTTGACAAAGGAAGGCTGTCTGATGAATTTCCTGGTAGCGAGAGTCGGCCTGGGCCCATCTCGGCCGGCAGCGACCAGGGAGGGGGCCTGCCGTCAGGGCAGGAGGCCTGTCGATCATGCACCGCCGCCTTAGATACCTTGAATGAATTGTCCGGACGGCTTTGGCGTCGTAACGTGCCTACTACCTCGCGGAACGGAACCTCGTGTAAATGTTCGTCACGCGCCTAAGACTCTTTATAATTCGCATCGCCGATCAGCATCAGTTGCAAACTCCCCCACTGTTCGCACTCTGGCAGTGCTGGTCCCAAGCCTGGATAAAGGAGGAGGGCGTCGCTAGTGAACTTTGTTTCTACACAATACACATTGTCGTTAAACTGAAACTATCTTTACAATATAACAATTATTGCACTCTAACGTATGTGGTGCGTAGGTGTGTGTGTGTGTGTGTTTGTTGCTGTGTGTATGCTTACCTGTGTGTTTGTGTGTGTCTGCCTTCTTCCTGCTAGTCCTGCTGGCCTTTCTATGATTTACCACGTGTAATGCTTGGATATGCATGTAAACAGGACCCCTCAGTGACTAACTGACTGTTGCTAAAGTGCCTGTTGATGCAATTCGTCTGTTACTGGATTGTTATGGTCTTGTATGGTCTGGGTTGTTGTAGTATTATGGACTGGTCTGATCTGGATTCATCTGGTCTGGTCTTGCGATGTCTGGTCTGGGTTGCAGTAATATGGACTAGTTTGCTGTGGTTCGAATTATGATAAAATACAATACAACTGTAACTTGACATGGCCTTCTTACAATTAGTTCAGAAGTACATATATATAGTATTGTAAATTGTAATGCATGAGCAATTATGCGCAAAGGACTTGCTCAGGATCCCTACACAGTAACTGCCTCGGGTGAGGATCGAACCCGTACTCTCCACGTTACAGGCCGACGGCTCTAAAACCAATCGGCCAATTTGCCACAAGTATCTTGTCTGGTTATGCTGGGACTAGTCTCGTTTGGTCTGGACTTGGATCTGGTCTGGTGCGGTGTTGGTCTAGATCTGGTCTGGTCTGGTGTGTGTGTGTGTGTGGTCGGTTGTTGCCAGCAGCCGGCTTTATCGTTTCTTCCAGCGTTATTGTTTGATCCAGCTTTTTCGTTACTTCTTTTCGGAAGACTTGATTTATCGTCGCCTGTCGAATATGTTTATCATTAGAATTTGCACTTAAACAGCCATCACTATCCCTGTTGCACAGCCCACTGCTGGTGTCCCGTGGTATTTTATCCCCACTCTTAATCCTATCCAGAGGGCTGAATCATTCTAATTCTCTGGATGGAATATACTGGTATATTTCCAGCCCTAGCGTGTAAAATCATCACCAGAGGGATAAAAATGCACGGGTATTTGGTCCTTGGAAAATGTGTTTTACTGATTAGTCTGTGGTGTAATGAAATCAAAATCCAGAAACAAGTAAGTAAGTAAGTAAATAAGATAAGTTACTAGGAGTTCAATTCTGAGCAAATCAAACCGAGGAGGAAATTAGGAGGAATAATCACACACAGTGGCTTTCTTCCGCTTCTATTGAAAGGATTTTGGGGAAAGACATCATTTTTATATGTGGAAACGTCCAGTGTTTCTCAAACTTTTTCCCAGGCCTGGTTGTTTTGATATTGTGATCCACTACACTTTTTGTGGCCTATACTGGCAGAACGAAACAGAGATGAACGTCCATATAAATTTATCGTATTTTGATGTGATGCCTAGTTGTCCGAGGATTGACTGACTGCTAGCAGCATACATTTATCTGGTTATGTATCAATTTTAATTTAACTCAAATTGATAAAATGAAATATTAAATAAAAAGATTTAGGCCACCCGGAATGTTTCTTCCGTAGTCTATTTTTCAAACGCTGACCTACATTATTATTCCGTACGTTGGCGAGTATACTCCATTTCAGGAATATTTTATTTCTTGATACCGGCGGTGGAGGGGAGTTGCAACGCGTTGTCCACACGCAACTTTGCCAATGATGTCCCTGTGAAATGATCGGGCGATATGCAGACCGATGACCCGGCGATGACCTTGAAGCATCGGTAAGGTCTTGTGTTGAGGCGAGCGTGGAGAAGCTAAACTATGCGGAAGAGAGAGGCGGTTGAACGGGATGGGATTGATTCACCACTGGAAGAAGTATAGGCAGTAAAGATGATGTATTGCGGATGCATTATGACCCGTCGGCCTCTCTAGATAGAGGAACAATCAAGTGGGTGCTTTCAACGCCTCCGACAAGTCTCGCGCAGAGTGGGCTATCGAGACTCTCTCTCTCTCTCTCTCTCTCTCTCTCTCTCTCTCTCTCTCTCTATATATATATATATATATGTATATATATATATATATTATCGTGTATATATATATACATGTACATACATGTGTATACATACTTATACATTATATATAAATATTATATCCATTATCCATAGTATATATATATATATATATATTAGGGCATAACCGAGTAGACAATTTCCACCGAGTACCGAATCCGAGTATTTGGATGAACTATTTGCCGGATCCGGGTACGGACCGAATAGTAGCGGCAAATCTGGCCAGCGAGTACCATCCGTAGGCAAAGCATAGTTAACCTGCCACATGCACAGCCACTGTGAACTACCTATAGCCAATGCAGAGTCTATAGCAATATCCTTCATATAGCTTATCGTCGCACTCTATGATATAACAATATATCATTTATTTAATAACTTTATTTGTGAAAAAATGTAAAACCTCGTTATAAAATTTGAAATATGAAGTTATCAACGACGTCTTTACTCTCCAATGTTTACCGGAAAGTGGGTGGAGCCAATTCAAGCAGGAAAATTACTGAATTGTTTGCCACATGGGAATGCAACCAAAAGAAATTAAAATATATAAATTAATATAATTATGTTAAAGAAAATTCAATGGAATGTTAAGTCCTTGTTTAATTAATCAATAACTTATAAGTTATAAGTCCTAAATTTGTTTGAAGAAAAAATATTTTTTCATCCAAAAAAATTATTTTGTCAAAAAAGTTATTTTTAGCTATTCTGCCGAGGCGAATGCTTCTGAATAGTCCAATATTCGGTCGAGGCGAATATCCGAGGCGATTTCCGGTTATGTCCTAATATATATATATATATAATATATATATATTATGTAGGCCTACTATGTAAATAGGAATACCTCGTTTTCTGCGTTAATCTCAAAACAGACGACTCTCAGGTTAATCCCTTCCTTAGACGAGACTTGCTGTCCAATCAAGTGCAGAGACTCCTTTAAACAAACTACGCTTTGTTTAAGTTTAGTTTGACGTGTGCTGACGCAGCAAGTACATGATGCCAGTAGTTGGAGTTACCATGCAGTTGTAACTTGTATGAGTTTAATACAAGTGTTCCGTTAATCATGCTTGGATTAAACAAAATGGACAGCTGCTGGATTGGATTTGAGATTGTATTGTGTTGATTTACTGGATTATATTGTATTGGATTGGTCTTAAATGCATTTTGGTGTTTTGCTTTGTATTGTAAATGGAGTTTGATTGTTCTGGAGTTTTCCATTGGATTGGGCGGTACTGCAATGTGTTGGGGTATAATGTATTGGGTAGGGTAACTGGAGTATGTTAATACCCTGATTACCATCATTTTTTTATAGTGACACAGTACTGACACTCTTACACCTACGAAAATTTAAAAACTGAATTGGTGAAAAGAAATATACCTAAATGGAAGCTGGATCGATGAAAAGAATCATTTCAATGCCATATTCGTAATCAGTTACCTTGATTTAGCCAGAAAGCATGTTTTTGTTGTTGCTAACAAATATTTACAGGGTTTTGATGTACTCCAGTAATACCATTGTACTGTATAATACTTTTCCTTTACTGTACGGTATTTCATTGTACTAGATTGTATTGTTTTCAACTGGGTTCTATTATATTATACCATATTGTATTGCTTTTCACTGTATCATGCAGGAGTGTAACAAGCGGGGTGCACGGGGCACCGCCCCCCCCCCCCAGTTTTAGTGCTCAGTGCCCCCATGTGCTCCCCAAATCGGTTCTTTTTTATGTTTATCCAATGGCTTTTTAAGATTACCCTTGTTAAAATAATTTGTGCCCCCCCCATTTTTCAAATTTCTGGGGGGCAAAATTCAAAAAGTGGGGGGGGGGCAAAAAGAATATTGTGCGCTTTGCGCAATATTTTATAAATTATGCCCCCCCACTTTTCAAAACCTTGTTATACCTCTGGTATCATGTATATAATGTTGTATTGTATTGCATGATTATTGTACTTTAGCTCTAGTCGTTCAATAGTTTTGCGCATTGGCCAGGCAAGGTCAATCAGTCAATATATTCTCTTGAGGTATAGCAAAAGAAATGCAAGAATGGCTGCACTGGCTTCCCATCGAGTAACGAGCTCTCGTCTCAAGATCCTTCTAATTGGGTGGTCCGCGATGGTCGGCGCTGCTGCGGCATACATCAAAGGGACATGAAAGGATTTCGATTTCCGGTTCCAACTCAGCCTCGTTGTCAATCACCGTGCTCTGTTTCCGCACATCGTTAGAGCAGCTCGTCGGGCTTTTTGTGCATTGAGACTTCCGGTAGGAATAGTGTCTTCCTTTCAACATTCTACCTATTTAATCTTTTCAGCTTAACACAGAATTTCTGTTACCTTAACTTCTTTAACCTTTTGGCGACCAGTGTTATTGATATACGCCTTACATTTTACTATGCACTGGTCGTTTAAGGGTTAAGCTTCTTCCGGGGTCAATTGGATATCAGTTTCGAACTTTGAGCAGTGCTACAGATCGGGTTGTGCTTAAATGGCGCTATTTGAATGGTTTGCTGCATATTTTACATATTACTACTAAGCAGAGCCAAACAACCTGGACTAACTGGTAAAGTCCTTCCTAACAGTCTGAGAACTTACCAACAGTTTGTGTCTTTATACTCCTCTTCTCCATATTAAGGTCTCCAAGGGTGTTCTTCACCAACTCCTACCTCCTCCCAATATCTTCTCCTCTCCATTCACCAATTAAAATCTAGGACACACAACCATATTCTCCACCCAAAGACAACCCTCAATTTATCCCCAGATCATTATATAAAAATACTTACTAGTCTATTATTATTAGTTTATTATTATTATTAATTATTATTTTCTTAAATTATTATTACATAGTATTTTATGTTGTATATATATATATATATATTATACAATTATTAATAATAATAATTTTAATTGTATAATATTAATTATATTATATGTATATTTAATTTAAATATGTATGTTATGTTAATGATATTGTAATTATTATGTTGGTTAGCCTTCAAGTATTATGAGATTCTTCTGTTGTATTGTGAACATTTTGTTTACATTTTTGCAACTTGACCACAGATGAGGAAGTGCTGGGAACGACGCAGTATTAAAGAATCTAATGTGGTTTTTAGTGGGCTCTGGGTTTTCATGTGCACATACGATGATCAATGAGACGTGAGATGAAAGCATTAAAATAGACGACGAATCTTTAACTACCGTCAGAGAGATTGATGGGAGACATGTGGAAATGGAACGAAAGGCAGACAGACAGACAGACAGACAGACAGACAGACAGACAAGTGGCACCTTGAGACATTAACTCATTTTAATAGCTGTTAAAGCTGATAAAATTACCCAACCATGTTCGTCGACTATAATAATATTATTAATTATTATCATTGTCTGGTTACTGATTCTTAAATTCCAATTACTAAGGTGTGTTTGTAGCAATTTTTTAGTTATATGCTGCTGTGAAAGGCCTCCCGACAGTAGCTGTTACGTTTAGTAATAGCAGTTAGTTAACTGTAAGAATGGCAGTTAACTCTTTTAATGGCTGTTAAAACTCATAAGATGGTTCATCTATTAGTCAGCTCTAGCAGTTTAACTTAGTCTTATATTCCAATTACTGAATGCTCAAAGCGACTATACAGCGCATTATTTACCACTTGACCAACGCTCGGTCTAAGAGCGGCGACACATGTCAAGAGACGGAAAAAGTTGGATCTATATTTTTTAATGTAAGCAGTAAATGATAGCAATGCGGTGGACTAAGAAAGAAATGTTTAATCACTGTTTTATACTGTTACTAAAGTTTAAACTAAGTTTATACTTTTTATTTATTTTCACTGTTCTTCCAAATTAGTTCGGACATACACACCCACTACACCAGAAATTCAAAGGCATATCGCCCGGTTCCCGTTCATTCTAACACCCGTAAGTTTACAATCATATCTGCTGGGACCCTTAAATGGAACAAGATTCCTTCACAAATTAAGCACTCTACATATAGTCTACATAAATTCAAAAAGAGGCTGTGTGCCCACATAGTAAATGGAAATAAACAACTTGCTCTATCATTACTTTATAAACCTATGTTATTACGTTACTCAGTTAATATATAAACCTATTAAGTTAGTATTATTGTGATATCGTGTTCTCATGTTGTTAGTTAAGATAAATTGCTAATCAATCAAGTCGTAATTGGATTAAGTGTATGATTAAGTGAAATTGTTCATCTTACTTGGGAATATGTTAATCAGCTGTTTTTAATATATATATAATTAAAAAGTACTTTATAGGTGACCCTATCTAGCAGGTTCTAGATCCCTTCAGGGCCCCCAATTGTTACCAATGTCACCGGAACCTTGAACGAGTTATGTTATTACTGTTAATCTGGTTGGTTACAACAAAATATATTGATTGATTGATTGAATAGAAACCGGCTGGGTAGTGCTGGTTACTTCCTACTATAACGTCTTTAAAATTTGTGGATTTCAATATGCAATTTCCGTTTTTGGAGGCGGCATAGAAATCTTGGTCTAGGGCCGGGAAATTGTTAAATCCGCCTCTGAGCGGCTATTTAGATATATATGCTGCCAGCCTATAGGCCTGATGTGGGCTTTTTTGCTTCCAGTGGGATGCGTATCCTTGCGGGAGGATCCATCCATCCGCTATGCAGTGTTTCAGCTCTGGGGAGCGATGGCGGCATCCCCCAACGGATATCGCGTCTTCATTCTCCAGTCTCCTCTCTCTCTTCGGTCTGGCATTGTCGTCGTGTTATTTGAACTGACATCCATGACACGGTTTATCGAATCCATTGAGCGTTACAGCAGCCAGTCCTATGAGGCGACGGCGACGGCTCTTGATGCTCGACTGAGCCTTTAGGCAAAGATCGAATCACATCAATCAGACAAACGAAACACACACACCCACGCACAAGCACAAGCACACATACGTACACACATCAATCACATCAATAGGCCGAATTCACACACACAAACACACACACACCTATACACATCTATACACACACACACCTATACACATACACACAAGTATGACACATACATGCACAGTTGTACACACATACATCAATCTCATCAATCAGCCGAATACATACATACACACGCACGCACCGAAAATAGACCCTGGCTCAGCCTTTTCATCATTTTCATCATCGTCATAGTTGAAGCGCCGACCACAGAGTCCAGACCCTTCAGCAGAGGCTTCGAGACACTTGATGTATCTGTACACATATATTTCTCGTATTTGGCATCGCGATCAATGATAATAATAATAATAATAATAATAATAATAATCCGGTGGCGCTTGGAGCAGTGAAGGACTGCAGTTCATCTCAGAGTTGGGTAGTCGAACGAGTGCTGCAACCCACGATCCAATGGAGACGTCATACCTGTTCCAACGTATCTCGGTTGTTCTTCAGCGTGGGAACGCCGCCTGCCTCTTCGGGACATTGCCAACACTCACTTAGCTCGCCCACATGGGCGATAACAGCATAATGTGAAACATAAATGTATAATAATAATAATAATTTTAATACTAATTATGTATTTATATATAATTACCACGTTTATAATAATAATAGTAATAATAATAATACGGATTCCTGAGTTGATGTTTCTAACCGTTGCAAAACGGTTGTGTGTATTCTTGTTGACAATTTAATATTTCAATTCGTGATGGCTCTTAGTTCACTTGGTGTCAGCCTATGTTTGTTTAATATTGTTTAATCTTGTTGATTTAAACCCATAAGGCGCGAGCAAGTTTAATTAGACTGCTTGGGAGGGCTATCAGAGGCGAATGAGGTGGCTGACAAAGCTCCGGCCGTGGAAGTCCTTCGGGGCGGAAGCGGTCGGGGAAGTCCTATGTGCGGTGCCTTGTCGTGGCGGGGGAGCTCCCCCTTCGGGGGGTCTAAGCGCACAAGGGCGAACGGGGGAAACCCCAAAAAATGATAAACAGATATGGAAAGTTAATTAACGCAAAGAGGCGCTGCCACAGCAGCGTCTGTCATTTTCGCCGAGGGGGCGGCGAGTGCTACTCGCCAAACCTGAGGCAAACCTGCCCAGGGGAGCTCGGCCGGGCCGCCGCCAGCGTACCTCGCTCCTCTGCTTCGGTGGAGTCAAGTGAGGTAGGTTTCTTTCGGGTGGGCACCTCAGATATAACAACAACGGCGGCCAACGAGCAAACGAAGGAAAAAAAATATTCAAGAGACTGTTGACTGCTTGTCATAAGAGAGTTGCTGCTCTGACTTCCGAAGGACACGGACGGTCGTTTTATGTTTTATATTTGTACTAGCTTAGGCACTGTATAGTTTGTTGTGAATAAAGAACATTGGAAAACATGAGAACGTGTTATGAATTTAGAGCTGTACCGATGTCACATTTTGCCGATTATGCCGATACCGATTATTGCCGATTATTTCATTTGCCGATACCGATTATATCAGCCGATAACCGATTATTTCATTGTGTTTTCCAAAGATGTGCTGTGACTCAATCTGCACAACAGCTATAAGCAGAAGATGTTGGTATGACAGTGTCTAGTATTAGTCAGGTAAATCTTATGCCCAGGTGAACCAATGGCATGGGTACACGCTGAGAAGGGTCTCTGTCGCACCATGCAAAGTAGAATGAGCATAGTAAGCTATCATTACCATTTTCCCCAAACATTGAACTATTATGATGGAGCGTCTCTGGTAGCAATTTCAGACATAAATCACTTTCTTCTTCTATCAAACACGCCAATCCCTCCCCCAGACAAGCCGCCTTACAAAATGCCACTTTGGCCTGAAATAGGGCGTCAGTGGTGGTGGCCGGTGGGCAGCCAGCAGAGACGAAATAGCTGCCCATGGTAATTAAGCAGGTACTGTGACTCACTCTGCACAATAGCTATAGCCTTCGAACATTATTCCACGGTTTAAATACGGATGCTACTATTTGTAGTAGGTCTGAAGTAGCCATACAATCTCTGCCTGCACGCTATGGGACCGGATTACGCAACTCGGGCTACGCGCTAAACGGGTTAAAGACTGAAAATATTATTATAAAATAAAAATAAATTTAATATCGGCGCCGATTATCATTTCCGATAACCGATACTGCCGATATGCTGATAATCGGCCCGATTAATCGGGCGGCCGATTAATCGGTACAGCTCTAGTTATGATCCCTGGAGTTTGGTAATCTTAACTAAGAAGGAAGCAAGTTGAAGATTACGCTTGGACACGATAGTAATAATGGTAATGCTCTCTTCATCGTCGTCATTATCCTCCTTCTCGAATCTTTAGAGTAATGGATAAGACACTGAAGCGCCGAGCTGAGGAATCCGTATCGCCCATAAGTTTGAATTGTCCTTTCGCTATGTGGCGGCGTTGTTTAAAGATGTATGACGCATTGGGTGCCTTGCATAACTGTCACATTCGACTTATGTAATAACTTGTCATCATTCGTTCAAACTGTACTTGTAATCATACTGCGATCTGTAAGTATTAAATTAAACGAAAAATTTTTTTTTCATTATTATTTAATTTTTATCATCAATATTACCGTCATTAGGCCTACGTGCAAGCAAAAGCCCCGGTCTCTGCTCTGGTTAGCAGCCTTGTATGTTTAGTCTTTGAATCTGACGAACAATGAGATTCCTCTGCCGCGCTGTGTCCTAATGAGTGAATGACAGTCGGTGAAGATGACTTGAGAGAACGAACGGTACTCTATTCAATCTATTGGGAGCGCCGCCGCATGTGGCTGCTTGGTTGTTGGTTGTGGAGGATGTGCCCTTGTAGGCTTGTAAGGGCATGGCTGTGTTATGGCGCTATAGAAATTGACTTTGTTATTAATTCTGAAGTGGTTGCATCTTATCATGTATATACATATACACATTTGTGTATATGTATACTATATATGTATATTCGTTTGTAGTCTTACAAGTTGACAAACCCCACCAGGTACAATAAGGGAGATGTTAATTGTCTTCTTTGAAGCCATCACCTCATGCCTTGTTAGAAATGTTTATGGTCAGATTAGATGACGAGTGACTTTGAGATGTTTGTGAAAAGGTGCTACAACAGCATTAATTCAATTACACGAGCACACTACATCAGTTAAACCATTACTTAATTTGGAGCAGCTTCAAAGTTTATCCTTTAATATAAGACATACTGGGTAGCCTACATTGTTGCATGAAAGACACTCACGACAAATGCGATGACAATTCTCAGATGCCAAGGAGTAACCCAAACTCTGCCATTGCTCGTGTTCTGGCAGTGCTGGTCCCAAGCCCTGAAAAAAGGAGGGCAACGCCAACGCTAATCATCTTCGTAATGACATGGCATCATTAAACTAAAATCCCAGAAAGTTCAAAGAAGAGTGTTTAAACATATAATGATCTATTTGTTGCAGACATAACTGATGACGTAGTCTTTCCAGACCAGTACAATTCCAGCTCTCCGCTTGTGTACCAGAACTCCACATCTGCCTTAGGCAACCGGAGGCGGACGTCGAGATGGAGGACAACCGATCCCATTACGACAACACCAACGACAACTATGCGCAATGAAGAACCGATGTCAAATGGTGCGCCGGTCCCCTTTACACCGTTACGGGGTAGCGGGGTCGTGTCCGTCGCCTCAAGTCGCTCTCCCCAGTCCGGGGACGTAGCCCAACAGTCGTGGACTGTAAGACCAAGACCAAGGACAGTCGATCTGCGGGATGGGGCGACAGCGACGGGTTCAAGATGGATGAGTCAGACTCTTCCGGTGGATTCTGGGATTCCAGTGGAACCGGAGAGACAGCGGAAAACCTCAGAGGTTGTCATGACGACGACTGCGAAGGATGGAGAAGGAACTTTGCCGGTGGATTCCCTGTGGCATACGACTGTTGCCTCTGATTTGAAATATGCGAAAACAAGTCAGGGTTAGAGCTTTGTTGTAACTGATTATGTCGTTGTTGTTCGTATGTGTTGGTTTCGACGCATGTCCAATTATTGTACTTTTGTCCATGGGAATATATGAATGTGTGATTTGTCGGCATGATCATTATTATTATTACTAGCTGCTATCATGTGAAAATCACAGGCCATACTTAACCCATGTGAAATCACAGATCAGACATTTTAATCGACGCAAGAGCACTGGATGCAGTTCATAAATTTTGGGTCTCACATAATACAGTAACAACTTACAGCGCTACTCACTTTTACTTGAAATTCATCAAGCAAACTGTTTTTGATAGCGGTCTTTGTATTCGCTGACGATTCGAGCACAACTGGCGCTGTTCCATTGACTTTCCATTTAATGTTAATAATAGTGTTAATAACTGCAAATTTACTTACATTACACGATGTATAACTCATACACACGTCAATAAAACTTCTTTCTTTTAAACGTATTATTAACGCGTGCCACACAAATCACAAGTTAAAAATCACAGGTCATTTTAACCTTATTTGCATACAATTGACGCAACAGCCTCGGGTGCTGTAATGGATGGATGGATGGAACTTGTGACAACAGATGCGGTTGCCGTCGATAGAAATTTGCTTGGCATATTACAGCACTTAGCAATTTGGATGCAGTAACGTTTGCGCTCCAGTAGGTCAACCTTCTGTAATTCGAACGGACACAACAGCACCTGATGGCTGATGCAGTAAGGTTTGCGCAAGCGACCGCCGAATAAGTGAAACATTAAGTTTACTTAAGTATGACAGAGTGACAGAAACACATGATTTTGGTAATTATAATTGTTGATTATTATTGTTATCATTATTTTTTGCCCCGAGGTAAACAGGATCCCTCAGGGACTTAGAGATTGCTATTTATGCAATTTGTCTGGAAATGGCCCTACTCGTCGTTGTCCTGGTTTGCGAAAGTGCCCCGAAACGTGACAGCGTTAAAGCGTTGCATGGTTGTCATGACGACGACTGCGAAGGATGGAGAAGGAAGTTAGCCGTCAGATTCCCTGTGGCTTACGACTGTCGCCTCTGATTTGAAATATGCGAAAACAAGTCAGGGTTAGAGCTTTGTTGTAACTTATTATGTTGCCGTTCGGGATTCAGAAAAGTTAGGAGTGTGTTTATTATTAATTAATTATTGAATAATAATTACTATTATTTGCATACTTTGCATTATTATCGTATTTATTGTTATTATTACTATTATTATTATTATTAATATTGTTGTTATTTTATGCATTTATTGAGCACCATTTTTTTTAATGGCCATGCATCAATAACAATTGCCTGGCAGTTGTAATTGATGGTCTTGCTCAAGGTCTCAACCCAGTAACTGTTTCAGTGGAGGAGGAGGATCGAGCCCATGTACTCTCCACATTACAAGCTGACGCTGTAACTAGTTCTATACAGTTATTGCATATCAGGTTCATAGTCTGATTTGTTTTCAGAAAACTTTATGATTTTTCATTGTTTATGATTTTTTGTTACATAGATAATCAAGAAGATGGCACAGATTATGTCGGTGATTACAACGACCATGAAGACAACAATGATGAAGACGACGGCGACGATGACGAGGATGATGAAGATTATGACGATTACGATGATGACGAAGATGATGACGATGATGAAAAAAGTGAATTCTACAACTATGATGAAGATTATGAGGAAAATGACAACAGAAGACACCCAGGCAAGTTGACCAATACCAGAGCGGCAACAATAGCAACAGCAGCAAAAAATAATATCAGCAACAATTATAGCAGCAATAATAGTATCAGAAGCAATAATAATAATAGTAATAATAATAGCAGTTGTAATAAGAAGAACAAAAACAGGAGCAATTATTTCTTATTGTTGAGGTCTTAGACACTGTTTTGCTGCAATTAATTAATTTTACATTGTTGTTAGTTTGTGTATTGTCTTTTGGTTTCACTATATTACATACAATACTTGGCTTTTTTGCTGGGTCGATATCTCAACCAAAACAGAATTCTTTTCTAGATTTCTGCTTGATCAGATCGTGCCCCTAGCAAACTTAGATATGATGAGCACACTGACTGTACACTTGTCAGTGGAATATCTGAGGGGGTGGCCGCACTCTCGTATGCCGAGGCTAAGGAAATGAAGTCGCTATCACGTACCCGTGGCTGCTTGAAGGTCTGCCTTTTTCTCTTTGCTTTGGTTGTGCTTGTTCTGAACTTCTGCTTTTGTATTGCAAACTTATCCGGTCTGATGTGAATTTCTTGCTACAGATTCGGACAGTTACGAAGGCGGTGAATACCGTGATGGCGATTCGGACGGGGTCGGAGATGGCAATATGCGCAAGCCATTCAATTATACAGGTCGGTCGATTTAGTGGCATGTTATCCGGAGGGTTTGTGTTGACCGCGTTCTGCTTTTGTTATCTGCTCAGAGTTTATTTGTTCTGGTTTTTATGTTGATAGCTTTGCATGTATTGGACTGGTATGCACAGAATACAGTTTAGAAATACAATAAGTACTTGTCAATATGTGTGTGTGTGCGTGCGTGCGTGTGTGCAGGCGTGTATGTATGTACGTATGTATGTACATCCGAATCACCATCTGTGTGTGTGTGTGTGTGTATATGTGTGTGTGACTGTAGGCCTATGTGTGTGTATGTATGCATCTGTTGTGTATATATGTATGTTTTTTGTATGTATCTGTATTTGTAATTGTGTATGTATATATGTTTATATCTGTTTGTGTGTGTATATGTATATATTTATGTCTGTATGTATGTGTCTATAGGTGTGTGTGTGTGTGCGTATGTATCTGTATGGGTGTTTGTGTGTTTGATTGAAAAGGTTTTTGTGGCAAGTCATTCTTCCATGAAGCCATAAATACAATTCCACATGCACTCAGGCGCTTTCTTCAGAGGCTTTTTCTGACGTACCCTTCTGCCCTGCTTCCTTGGTGTTAAGTTATGGGAATGGGGAGTTGCAAAGGGGAAGGGGTGGGTGTGAGGAAGCCAGTGATCGGATGATCTGATTGAATTAGATGTAGCATTAACTGATTGGATGTGTGAGCAATTGTTTGACTGGATTTTGTTTGCCACTGTTTTTCACATGAGGCAGGTGCTCTCTACGATTTCTTTGGCTAACAAACAGAATATGGTGTCGGCTTACAGTTATGGTTTAGTTATCGTAAAAGTAATGTTATTGTTACTATTACTACTAATAGTACTACTACTAACAATAATTATGATGATATTTACAATAATAATAATAATTATTATTATTATCATACTATTATTATTTATAATTATACTGACAATGATTATATTATATTTATTAATGTCAATAATAATGACAACAGCACAGTCTTTGGACATAGTTTAAGAACCTGAGGAATTATAACTACTTTGGGTAAAAAATAATTAAGGATAATAATGATGATGATAATTATATTAATAATGATTAATAATTAATAATGTCAAGAAAAATTATAATACTAATAATGATTATTTTATTAATGATAATCATAATAGTAATAATGATAAAACAATAATTGTTATGATGTTTCTAGAAGTGTTTTACTAATGCTGAATCCAATGGTTCCATTTGCCATCAAATGTGGGTGATGCTCTTCATTTGCATGTTGTGTGGTTTATTGACCATTCTGTTTTCATCTGTGTCAGACCGTTATATAAGAACGATTAGTTCTTGTATGCATCTCATTCTTGTGGGTTGTCTTGTACGACGACGTCTAGTTTCTAATTACCCATATTACCACCTGCAGTTCCCATCATAGCATTGTTTATTTTGCTCAGAATCTGACTGATTCTCCTGGTTCCAGATTGTCTGCTCTCGCCATATCTCTCTGTCTGTCTCTGTCTCTCTGTCTGTCTCTGTCTGTCTGTCTGTCTCTCCCTCTCTCTCTCTCTCACTCGTTATTCCGTTCCTTCTGCCTACTCCTTGTTGTCTGTAGGCTTTTGTCGTTTTAGGAGTTATTCTGTGGCTCTGTGTTGCTTCTGTCTAGTGCCTTCCGTGTGAAAGAGAATGCTGTGTGTTTTTATGAATGCTAATCTCGTTTTTTTTGTATTTGTTCCAATGTGTAATGGCGTAGACTTCACTTGGTTACTAGGGAGGTGGCGAAATTACTACTCCCAAAAGGCAGCGACTTGCTACGTGTAACCTATAACTTAGCTTTGTACTGCAAATCAAACGTTGTACATCTAATTTAACCACGCCGCCTAGCGAAAGAGGGACTAGTCGACCTTGGGATACGAACTCGATGGGGGAATCGAACTCGTTCCTCAGCTCTGAGCCCTAGTGTGTTAGGCTATCCATCCATATCCATTGTAAGTTAGTATATATAGGTCTGTTTAAAATAAAAATAGGGCCTACCATGGGGCTAGTTATAGATAAACAATTTTGATATGTGTTATAGCGTTCTTTTTTGGATTGCCACATTGCAAAATTGTTATATTCTCACCATATCGTCAGCATGTGACGTTGTTTGGGGGCTTGCAATATATGACCATTTCCCATTCAGGGCATGTAATTTCAGTGTCAATAATCTCTCCGCCGGGACTTTTCAATTGAAAAATATTTTGGGACAGTCCGACCCAGGTTCCGAAAGGAAGTTTACGTCTGTACCTTGCCTTGCTTAAAGTTAAGACTAACTGCATTGGTCGTTAATATATCCATTAACCAACATTCCAAATGGCATGCTTACTTACACAGATTACGACTATGAACCCGATTATCCGCTGCACATGGCCAAGAATCATCACCCAGGTATTTTCAGCCGCTCACAAATAACCACATTTTATTACCATACATTGAGTAATTATGTCTCCTTTTGAGTACTGTTACTCTGCTTTTATTATACCTTCATATTACATAAATGAGCAAATATACAATATTATGTATACACACATGTTTCGAACTTTCGGTTTATCAATACTGTGATAGCAAAGATCATTAGCATCACCCTCCTCCTTTATCTAGACCTGGGACTGGCACTGCCCGAGTGCGAGCTGTGACGAGTTCAACATCCGGAAGAATGGTCCATTAGTCCGATTAATAACTCTTATTGTGATCGGATTATACGTTCCTTTCTGTTCAATCGTCATCATCATTAGTGGCATCACATATTCAGCCTACATGTACATGTATGTATCCCGACAACATCGAGGAAGATGGGGTTGTTTATGTGGTCATCCAGACTGCCACTGGTGACTCACCAGAGATCAGGCGTTCTCTATAGAAGACCCAGGCGCCAGGGATTACCGCCGAAAATAATCGCTTTCACGGCTGACACAGTATGCCCACTTGGAGCCCCATGTATAGAACCCACCTTCCCAATGGGAGTGGAAGAGCTGGATCCCACTTGTAGCCCCGTAAAGGCATGCTCGTCGAGAGGAGACAGAAGGGCAAATGCTCAGAGGCCCGGCGATTTTTCGGGGTCGGTACCGGCTACGCTATCAACTTATTAAAAATATTATTATCGGATATACAAAGTTTACGATTATGCCTTTTGAATAAAATTATATTAATCTTTGCTTTAAACTTAACTTAAGTATCTTTTTTCGATGTATACAACACGTCCTCTTCTGTCTATCAGAGGCCAGTGACTGTTTTGCGTATGAGGGTCCGGAATTTCTCAGCCTAATAATAGAAGACAGACTGACGGATCTGCAGCCAGACAGACAGGCTGATATGCAGATAGATAGACAGGCGGATAGACAGCCAGATCAGACATACAGCTGGGCAGAACAGTCGGATAGACAGACGGATAGACAGACCGATTACAAAACGAACGCACAACGTCCCTCATCTAGTCCATTGAACGACCAGCTTATCAGATTACATCAGAGCGATGTCCCAGCACCAGAATCAGACAGACATTCCCAGCCACGCGGGGGGCACAACTGTACAACCGATCGCTCGTACATTAGTTCCTAATCCGCACAGTCGTAAAGAAATTAAATTACTGTTTTACGACAGAAGCGAATTAAGTGTATGACGACCACGGATCCGCTCTTCCGTCACCCATCCACCGATCCGCCCTTCCGTCACCCACCCACCGGCCGTAAATAAGAACCACGAAATGAATTAGAAAGTCATCATCGTCGCATCCATGGTCCAGAGGCTCTAAACACCAATGCCATCTGTCAGCTGTCGACGGGAATCCGTTGGTTGCTTCTACTGGTGACTCTTTCAGCCTACTGTGTAGTGTGCACTGTTTTACTAACTGGTGTGAAATATTCGTTAATCGTGACATTTAGCCTAACATCTCACAGATACGGGGAACGGGAGCCAGAGCAGCGGTATTTGTCGCTGTCACAACGTCATACGTTCACTGTTGTGGGCCCATCTGCCTGGAAAGACCTTCCTCCACCACTAAGAACTAAACTAATAAGTTAATAACTGGCCTCTCTCCATCAACCTTACCCTCTTTTAAGGCATTCCTTTTCCCCGAGGTTTCCATTGCTGAAAGCGTCTCTGAATGGTTATTCTGCGTGAGGTGCAAGTCTAAAGATACGCTGTGTGTGTCTTCGTCAGATATTTCCGACCCTGGGAGCCGTGAGATCCGACGCCTCGTCATCAACGGGAAGTCGTCCAGCCACATCGACATGAGCCTGCTTGTCATCTACGCCTGGCTGGGCCTCGTCGTCATTATGGTCGCAATCACTGTTCTCATCTTCAAGTACAAGCAGCAGGTAGGTGGGAGGGGTTGGTCGACAGATAGACACACAGACAGACGCACAGACAGACAGATAGAGGCATAGGCAGATCTATAGAGGCGGATGAATGCCTGCGCATGGCCTAGAGTATCAACACTTTGAGGCAGCTGACACTGAATCTTTGTTCGGGTATTGGATGAGTTATATGAGAGCGCGTTGCAAACTCTTTGTTTCATGTTCTATTCTTTTATAGGTAATCAATAGAATGGTTGGTTATGATTATTATTTATATTTATTTATATTAGTTTAAAGTTCTCTTTCTAGATATACCTGGAGAATTTTTCATTTGTTAGTTTGTTCGTCACCCATATATTTCTGGTAATGACTATTTTGAATAATGTTAAGCCTAGGCCACCTCGAATCTAGGCGGATTATATGATCGGTGTACGCTTCACCTACGTGGGTCCTGCCAGCTGGAACAGCCTCCCCCTTCCTCTTCGGGCGCAGCTGCTCTCTCTTCCTCTGCTGCCTTCCGGACGCGCCTCAAGGCTTTCCTGTTCTCTGTTTAGCTGTGTTGAGTCGACAGCACCTATGATATCGAGTGCATCTATATAAGTGTTCCATTACATTTGAAATTACAAAGTGCAGTTGTTGAACTTACTGTGTCTAGAATTTATATAACCTCTGTAAAAGAACTCACGAGACCAGGCCTCACCTTCATCACCTTGTCATCAACTGTAAACGCCATCTGACTGTGTATGTTCCAGACCCCTTTGGATCTTGACCCCTCTCGCCTATTGATTATGTTTTGACGCAATGATATAACGTATTTTATACTGTGAATGTTTGTTTTCCAGCTTTCGACTCGTTGCTTAAAAGTGACGTCAAGCTGTCGCAAGGTTCGACAAGTAATCGGAATAGAGGAGGGCAACAACCTGTTGGCTCATCCGCTTGTATGAGACATTCACCGCTGTCAATCATCCTGAGGACCCAGAATCTCTCGGAGGCAGGGCATTTCGTACAAGGAAGCCAATGTCGTCGATGGGCCTACATTGACCAGCACTTGATGGGCCCTTGATTGGCGTGCTCTTGTAGGGCCCTTGATTGACGTGCACTGGATGGGCCCATGATGGACATGCACTAGATGGGCCCATGATTGAATGTGCTCTTGATGGGCCGGCGGTGTGCCTTTGTTTTCGAACACAAATTCTTTCATGATGCTGCTGCTGCTGCTGCTGCTGCTGCTGCTGCTGTGGACTGTTGCCAATAGCGACCACTCTCTGGATAATATGGTCTCTCACTTGGCCACCGTAGTTCAAAGCCTCGTTAAGACAAACACTGATGTTTACTGCAATGCTTGCTGTACTGACGTATACCCAGTGTCCGATTTGTCAGAGGATCAGACGGATTGGGCCCCCAGTTTCAGCTACAGGGGCAATGATATAGCACGGAATTCTTCAGATTCCCTGAAATTCTTTGGCCAACACCACTGCTTATTTTTTGACAAACCGTACCCTGGGTATACCCCTTTGTTATTAGCATAGTGAAGCTTTATCTTAAATGTAAATAATCTGTTGTTTTTATAATCTGTGCGTCAACGAGGAGTGCAGCAGCCTAGCGGTCAGTGTGCAGAATTGTAAGCACTCTAGGCTGGGTTCATAGCCCTGGCTAAGGCACAATGGTGTATTGAGATTTCTTCTCCAGTTGCATCATCCCCTGGATAACCCGGCTGAAAGATGAGCACAGTAATGATATGCTGTCCGTGGGAAGCTAGGGCTGAGGCTAAGTAAAGAATCTGTCCATCTATGAAAACTAGTGGCAACTCAGGGGCGTAGATTAAGTAAGAGCCTTGGGTTAGGGGACATAGATTTAGGGGACTGGTCATCTTTTCTCTAGGCGCCAACTCTGAATTTCTTAATGATACAGTTAGTAATGATATTAGTTCATCAATTCAGCTGATACAGATGGCATTAACAGACGATGGGTGAGAGAAGTCACATTTAACTGTAATTTAATTTAATTTAATTAACTAATTAATTTTAGTTGGTTAAAGGCTGAGTCGACACTTACTTGTGGAGTGCAATCGAACTACTGTTGATGATGGAGCACAAAAATTAGCTCTGACCATCTGCCACAGTGGCTGTCCAGACAAATTCTGTCCATCAATGTTGTCAACTGCTACCAGATGTTTGTTTTAATTGAATGTTGCATTGGTTCTTTGTTCTGTTTTGTTCTGTTTTGGCTGCTAACCTTGTGTCTGCTAACCTTTTGTCTGCTGACCTTTTTTGTCTGCTGACCTTTTGTCTGCTGACATTTTGTTTTCTGACTTTTTGTCTGCTGACCTTGTGTCTACTAACCTATTGTCTGCTAACCTTGTCTACTAACCTTGTGTCTACTGACTTTTTGTCTGCTGACCTTTTGTCTGCTGACGTTTTGTCTGCTGACCTTGTGTCTACTAACCTTTTGTCTGCTGACTTTTTGTCTGCTGACCTTGTGTCTATTAACCTTTTGTCTGCTGACCTTGTGTCTACTAACCTATTGTCTGCTAACCTTGTCTGCTGACCTTGTGTCTGCTGACCTTTTGTCTGCTGACCTTGTTGGAAGAAGGGCGGTATCAAAATTCGGTAATAAATAAATTTAAAAAATATACATACTTGCGTGCATTGAGGTGTGCCCTCGTTCGTAAATACATGTACACAAGCAACTATGCTTGCATCATAATGTAAACTGATAATACATGCGTTCACGACTAGACCAAATGTTACCGCGAATCGAGCGATTAGTAGGATCCATGAGTAGGATCATAGGATGGGTGTGCTAAGACTGGAATCTGGCAATCTAAATAAATATGATCTTACTTACTTAGTTTGGCATTGAGCTGCCTCCTGACGAGTGTTTCTGGAGTAATCGCATTACATAGTCAGTATCAGTTTCGATTTGGCCGCTATTGATTTTAAAAGTTTTTGCAACGTCGCGTTTTACTACATCAAGGTACCAACTAGTTTTTTATTACTGCTTTGTATTGACGCTAATAAAGGCCTTCGGTTAATGACAGTTATAATCTTACTGCGAATGTCATGAACGATAATGCGTTATTTTTATATTGCTTGCTATATTTGTTTATTTGAAATATTTATATAGCGCCTCTCAGAGACTTCTACCCAGAAGCGCTTCCGAACCAACCCCGGCTGGCATTTTCGCCAATCCTAGGAGAGTTCAGCAGATGGGCGGAGTCATAATGATCTTCACCATTATGATTTGTTGTATATAGGTCATGTTAAAAATAGATTTGTTCAGGACTTTATTAAGAAACCCTTACACAGGATTTCATTTAGGAACGTCCTACATATAAAATCATTCCTTGGTATAAAATTACTTATTCCGACATTATATTCAAAGTCGAATTTGGCTTACTTATAGTAGTTGGGGCTCAAACTTACGCATAATATTTTTGAGCTTTTTTAATGGCGCTAAATTCACATATTTAGTGCATCCATAAAATCAATTGAACATTGCGTTAGTCTAAACATGGCAATACAAAACAGTAAAATAGGTAGCAGAAAATAATGATCAGTTTAAAAAAAACTATTACAATAATTGTTATCCGCCTAACATGTTTTTAAGGCCATTACTGAATTATTGTGCATTATGTAAAGGTAAGTTGGCAGCTCGCTGTTAACCAATCTTGCTTATGCAAGATATTAAGGTGGGTGCTTTTTAAACTGTGCTGTCACCTAGCGAATGCGTGTGTAGCAGTTTCTTTTCGTTTGCATTCGCTAGGTGGCCGCGTTATTTAGCGTCCACGAAGTTGATGAAAATAATTCGCCTTGTTCGTTTTCGGACAAATGCCTTTTATTCAATCGCCTTGTATGTTTTTAGGTTTTTGTTTTTCTGTCTGTTTTTTATGTGTATGTATCGAGCCACTGTAATCAGATAATTTCAAGTATTTGACACCGATGCTGCCATGTCTTCAACCATTGTTGCCAATCAACCTCCATCATCTGCCTCAGGATCTTTCACTCCTCTTGCTTTCCATTCCAATTCGTCTGTTCAAGAATTCTTCCCCAAGTTGCCCCAACTGATCTGATCCCCACCTTTCAATTGTTGGCATATATGACGCCCAGTCACTAACAGTCACTATTAACCCGTTGCCAACCCAACTCGGACCTACTAGTTGATCATCACCTTCTACTTCTGTTTTAAGCAATACAATGCCTAGCGAATTGAAGGCATAAGCATCATATATGATGTCTATGAATGACGGACTAGTCATTGCAACCTTATGGGGTAGCAAGAATCTATCACGCTTCCTGCTGCACTCGAGCCGGTGTCTTACTCTATTATATTTACGGATTTATACAGCGAATCTCGCAGTACAACAACCTAATAAGAGGCGCTTCCAGTGCGAAGAACCACTAGAGAAAAGGAAAGTCTTAACAGGACGAGCAGAAACTGTTGTTCTACTACTAGATAAGATTGCAGCACGATCCCAGCAGGAAGGATGTTCCATAGCGAAGGGCCAACAGAGGCATATGCTGCAGGCACGATGCTCAAGCTGTGGAAATTCTAGACCGATCCAGTACTCTACGATCGGAAACGACAGCCGAACATGTGTGCAAGGTCAAAATTAACTCAGTCTCTGGAGACCTGTGCATTGCACATCCATGTTCCATGGTACTAGTCAGAGGTGTAACAAGGCTTTGCAAAGTGGGGGAATATTTGTACAATATTGCGCGGTGCAAAAAATTTCCCCCTCCCCACTTTTTGAATTTGGCCCCTAGAAATTTGAAAAATGGAGGGGGGCAAAAATAGTCTTAACAAAAGTCATCTTAAAAAGCCATTGGAGAAACATAAAGAAGAACCGATTTTGGGAGCACACGGGAGGCAGTGAGCACTAAAACTGGGGAGGGCATTGCCCCCAGTTTTGAAACTGGGGGGCCGGTGCCCCTCTGTTCTCCGCTTGTTACACCTCTGGTACTAGTATTACAATAATGCTGGTCTATTTCAGAAATTGCACGGTGACCTTATAAGGCCATTCAAACGGACGAGCGGTGGTGATGGGTATCACCCGGTCAGAATCTCATTGAAAAATGAGCTGGGTCGTGACCATTATACGGTCGTAACGTTTACACTTTGCATAGCATTGCTAAGCCGCTAACAAAAAGCGCAACACTATTTAATGCTCTATTAAAATACGTAATCTATGCATTTGCATAGGGCAGGAAACCAACGTTGTTTACCTCGCATGTGGTTGTTTATGAAATTTTCCTTCATACAAATCTTTAGATTAATTCCACTCATTTTTGTAAAGGTCAAATAACATGAGAATCACCGCTCTCAGGAAGGTAGATGTTGACCTGTTTTTGGACCAGAGCTACCAAGAGGATCAGGCGACTGACTAGATGGCTATTGGACCTTCAGAGGCAGGTGAGTAGCGGAAGAAGATGCTCAATGAACTTCTGCAGCAAGAACGTTAGTAGAGGGTCGAGCTCACATTACTTTGCAGCGGTAGACATGACGATGATCTGCAGTGCAGTAGAAGTTACCTTACTTAAGGTTGCTAGAGTGCAGTCAGTAGCGACGAATTCAGGTGGAAGGCAAGCCCGAGGTGTCAGCTCTAACAGATTGAATTTTGGTGGTACAGTGTTTTGCAAAGGCATCAGTGGTGAAGGGCCAGACCTGAGATTAATGTTCTTCTTCAGTTTCTGCCATTATCTAATATGTCTTCCAACTTCTCAATGGCATTCCGTTCAAATATCGGGATACTGCCATCGACCAAATTTATGCGAATAACTTCACATACAACTCACCATGAACTGTTTAGATTGCCTTATCAAGATGTTGAACAGATGATAGTAAACACATATCCATTACAACAAGTGGTGAACTGAAGGAGAGATGAGTTACCAGCGACATCATGCTGGTGGTCTCATGCCCGAGCCAAGTACCCACGGACCAGAAAGTCACTGCTTATCGGTGATGATATTCTGCAGAGTATTTGAGTAGTGCAACTAAGGTCACTGATGATTACCGATTGACTGTTCCTAAATGAGTGTTGCAATGACATTGTTAAGGCAGTTTTTTAGATCTATTTTCTTAAAAGTCCAGTTCTTATAAACATTTGACACTTCTGTGTTGAATCTGTTAATATTGCATCTGAACAATTTCACTGATTAATCATAATTGTAATCTCCAAATTTCTAAAGCGCCTCTTGAAAGCTAAGTGCAGGGCACCAGCTTATTCACGAGTGCTGCGTCAAATTGAAAGGTTTGTACAAAGGATAGTCTGTGCACTCTGTGGGAGGTCAGAGTTCGGTATCCAGGAGGTCAGCAGAGTAGCTGTTAAGGAGTGTGTCGCTTTGGTCGAGGATTGACAGGTGGAATGTCAAGTAAATTTATATAATAAATTATGTCATGTGCTGGTTGGGCCGACTAATAATAATTACATTTGAGACTTATATCATACCAAACATAGCTGGTCATTGCACGATCATTGTGTAGCCTATATGTGCGTGGTCGTTGGGTCGTAAATGTAACTTTTGTTGCAACGAAATACATCGTTTTTTGTTGAAAGTGACAATAGTTTGTCCGATTTAGAGGGTGATGATGAGAGAAAAGTAAATTTAATATAAGCACGTTACTGTTTCAGAAAAATAATTTTTACATATAAGTAAAGATTGCTGAAATTCGTTCACCGCTTGCGTGGTCAAGAGATGGGTCGCATTTTGGCCTATTTTACATCATTTATTGTCTGAAAATCATAATAAAGTTTTGCAATAATGTTTATTTTTTTAAACTAATTATGATTAATGTTATGTTTCTCAGAGCAGTGATGGGCTAATGCATTTATACACTTGCAAATATCAGTCTACCTATAGGTCTAATCAACATAGGCCTACCTAAAAAATAATGACACATGTGTGGAAAGAATACAAAATTTATTGCACACTAAAGGGATTAAGTGTAGCCATGTAATGTGATCGAGCACTTATATAGCGCCCCTTCAAGATATCTAGTCATGACCTGTCATTGCTGAGTTCTGCTGTTCAAATAAGTAAACTGTTTATTTTATTTTCTTCAGGACAGAGCGTTGTCCTTTGTCCATGATGACGGTTCTAATGTCATTCAAGACCAACGAGATTGAGGCTGGCCTCTAAGGCCTCAACCAGACGAGACAGTAGACGCTGATATCTACCGAGGATTCGAGAGCCCATCATACGGCAGCAGCGAACAGCTTCTCGTTTGGCATAATAAGGTAATTATTACCATTACTTGTATTATTAATACGTAGTAATGTTATGTAATCGAACATTTATGTAGCACCCCATCAAGGTATCTACTCAGTGGCACTTTAAATATCACTACTACTATTATTATTATTATTTTGATTATTATTATTATTATTTCTCTTGTTATCGTTGTTTTTCTTTTATCTTTTTATTGTTATTATTTTAATTAATTTCATTGTTATGTATTTATGGTATTCGGACATTACCCCGGACATTTCCCCAGATAATTCCCCCTAGGACATTTCCTCCCCGACATTTCCTCCCAAATGTTTCCCCCAGATAATTCCCCCTAGGACATTTCCCCCAGATAATTCCCCCTAGGACATTTCCCCCAGATAATTCCCCCTAGGACATTTCCCCCAGATAATTCCCCCAAGGACATTTCCCCCAGATAATTCCCCCAAGGACATTTCCCCCAGATAATTCCCCCAAGGACATTTCCCCCGGACATTTACCGCCACCCCATATGATTACTTGCTCAGCTTAAATATTAATGAGAGTGCGCATTATTTTGACTATTGTAATTTATTTTTGATTATTTTGATACGATGTGTAATCGTAGTTTTGTCTGTAATGTATATGCATGCCGCCATTATCATGTACATAGCATGAGCTCTCACACTGGTTGAAACAGAAGCTATATTAATTAAGATAATTCTTTCTTAAATGGAAGTTGAATTGATGTAAAGACATACTTAAATGGAAGCTGGATTGATAAAATTATCAGCATAATTAGTATGTAGTCTATAATTAAAATTATGCTTAAACCGAAGCTGGGTCGGTGAAAATAATCATGCTTATGTAGAAACTAGATTGATGAAAAGAATCATGCAGCATGCCTAAATGGAAGTTGGATCGATAAACAGATTTGTGCTTAAATAGAACCTGGATTGATGAGAGGATACCGCTTTAATAGAAGCGACATCAATAAAAATTATGG
Organism: Bimastos eiseni; assembly: GCA_959347315.1. Taxonomy (NCBI): domain Eukaryota; kingdom Metazoa; phylum Annelida; class Clitellata; order Crassiclitellata; family Lumbricidae; genus Bimastos; species Bimastos eiseni. The sequence goes on along the minus strand of OY365813.1, from coordinate 1,088,164 downwards.
TGCTCAAGTCGAAGCTGGATTAATGAAATGATATAATGTGGTTTCCAATAAACTGGATGAAAAGATTTCTGCAGTATTAGAAATTGGATTGATGAAACAAGATCGCTTTAGTTATTGTGCTTGAGCAGAAACTGGATTGATGAATACAATTATACTCAAATGAGAGCTCGATCGAAGAACATATTTCTCCTTATGTAGAAGCTGGATCGATGAGAGAATGCAAATTAAATGTATGCAGGTTCAATTAAAATCATCGTATTTCAGTAGAAACTGCATTGATCCAAAGATTAGTGCTGAAATGGCCTAAATGGATTGACGAAAGTAATCATGCTTAAATGGAAGCTGTATTGATGACACAATAATACCTAAATAGAAGATGGATTGATGAAAGGAAATATACCTAAATTTAATCAGTATTGATGACAAAATATTATTCAAGGATCGATTCAATTTGAATTTGATTTAAGGATTGAATGAGTTTGAATAAGTTAGTAAGTTACTTGAGTATGATTTTAGGATTGACTGAGTTCGAGAGTAGTTAAGTAAGTAATTTGAGTATGGATTAAAGATTGAGTAAATTTGAGAGTAGTTAGTAAGTAAGTAATTTGAGTTTGATTTTAAGTTAGATACATTTTGAGAGTGGTTAGTAAGTAAGTTAGCTGAATGTGATTTAAAGATTGATTGAGGTTGAGTAAGTTAGTAAGCAAGTAATTTAAGTGTTATTTAGAGGTTTATTCTATTTGGTGTATGATTTAAAGTTTGATTCAGCTTGATAGTAGTTAGTAAGTAAGTAGTTTGATTGTGATTGAAATATTGATTCAGTCTAAAATGATTAAGTTAGTAAGTAAGTAATTTGAGTTTGATTTTAAGTTTGATTCATTTTGAGAGTGGTTAGTAAGTAAGTTAGTTGAATGTGATTTAAAGATTGATTGAGGTTGAGTAAGTTAGTAAGCAAGTAATTTGAGTGTTATTTAGAGGTTTATTCTATTTGGTGTATGATTTAAAGTTTGATTCAGCTTGATAGTAGTTAGTAAGTAAGTAGTTTGATTGTGATTGAAATATTGATTCAGTCTAAAATGATTAAGTTAGTAAGTAAGTAATTTGAGTTTGATTTTAAGTTTGATTCATTTTGAGAGTGGTTAGTAAGTAAGTTAGTTGAATGTGATTTAAAGATTGATTGAGGTTGAGTAAGTTAGTAAGCAAGTAATTTGAGTGTTATTTAGAGGTTTATTCTATTTGGTGTATGATTTAAAGTTTGATTCAGCTTGATAGTAGTTAGTAAGTAAGTAGTTTGATTGTGATTGAAATATTGATTCAGTCTAAAATGATTAAGTTAGTAAGTAAGTAATTTGAGTTTGATTTTAAGTTTGATTCATTTTGAGAGTGGTTAGTAAGTAGGTTAGTTGAATGTGATTTAAAGATTGATAAAATTGAGGTTGAGTAAGTTAGTAAGCAAGTAATTTGAGTGTTATTTAGAGGTTTATTCTATTTGGTGCATGATTTAAAGTTTGATTCAGCTTGATAGTAATTAGTAAGTAAGTAGTTTGATTGTGATTGAAATATTGATTCAGTCTAAAATTATTAAGTTAGTAAGTAAGTAATTTGAGTATGAGTTAAAGATTGATTCAGTTTGAATAAGCTAGTAAGTAAGTTAGTTATCTGAGTGTAATTCAATTATTAATTCAGTATTATTAAGTTGGTATGTAAGTAAGTAATTGAAGTTATATGATTTAAAGATTGATTCAGTTTGAATAAGCTAGTAAGTAAGTTAGTTATTTGAGTATAATTTAATTATTAATTCAGTTTGATTAATATACTAAGTAAGTAAGTAATTTCAGTGTAGTTTAAAGATCGATTCAGTTTGAGTGAATTGGTTAGTAAGTAATTTCAGTGTGATTTTAAGATTAGTTCAGTTTGTTTAAATTAGTAAGTAAGTCATTTGAGCATGATTTCAAGATTGAGTCAGTTTGAGAGTAGGTTGTAAGTAGGTGATATGAGTGTGATTTTAAGTTTGATTCATTTTGAGTAAGTAAGTAAGTAAGTTATTTGAGTTATATGATTTAAAGATTGATTCGGTTTGGTTAAGTTTGTAAGTAAGTAATTTGAGTGTAGTTTAAAGATTTATTCAGTTTGTGAGTAGGTAGTAAGTAAGGATTTGAGTGTGATTTTAAGATTGATTCGATTTGAGTGAGTTAGTAAGTAAGTAATTTGAGTTATATGATTTAAGATTGATTCAGATAGTAAGTAGGTCGAGTGTAATTTAACAATTAATTCAGTGTGAGTAAGTTAGTAAGTAAGTTAAGTGTCATTTCAAGATTGATACAGTTTGAGTCAGTTTGTAAGTCAGTAATTTGAGTGTAATTTAAAGATTGACATAATTTTAGATAGTTAGTAAGTAAGTAATTTGAGAGATATGATTTAAAGATTGATCCGGTTTAATTAAGTTAGTAAGTAAGAAGAACGTAATTTGAAATTTCTTGGATTTCATACAGTATTCTTGAAAAATTGAGAAATTTTAAACTGTCTGATAATCGCTTTAAAATGGTTTATTATGATAAAGAGAAGCTATATGAATCCAATTGAGGTCAAAAATCGTCATATTTACATAATTTTACTTTTATTTTTTATGGCTTAAAATGTCAATATCGCTGTTATTTTTTCATTAAATGAAGCTATTTCTTCAGTCTGCTGTTGCCCATAGGCCCATAAACAAGCTGTGAAAAAATTATTCAGTTTGGAGAAGGTCAATATTTTTGTCCCAAAAAATCGATGATGGTTAGTCCATCGGTTTTTTTTGACGAAAAAATCGATCCTAATAATTTTTTCACAGCATGTTTATGGGTCTACAAGCATCACAGATCTGCAAAGATATCTTCAATCGATGAAAAAATAACAGAGATAGTACAGTTTTCGTGAGAAATCAAGAAATTTTGAAGTTTTTGGGAATCACTTTAAAATGGTTTATTATGATAAAGAGAAGCTATATGAACCCAATTGATGTAAAAAATCATCATATAAACCCAATTGAGGTAAAAAAATCATCATATTTTCATAATTTTACTCTCTTTTTTTAATGGTTTAAAATGTCAATATCTCTGTTATTTCTTCATCCAGTGAAGATATTTCTGCAGTCCGCTGTTGCCCATAGGCCCATAAACAAGCTGTGAAAAAATTATTCAGTTTGGAGAAGGTCAATATTTTTGTCCCAAAAAATCGATGATGGTTAGTCCATCGGTTTTTTTTGACGAAAAAATCGATCCTCTCCAAACCGAATAATATGTTTCTAGGTTGTATAAGCATCACAGATCTGCTCACATAAATTCATTTGATGAAAGAATAACCGAGATATAGACATTACGGGTTTCCGTGAAAAATCGAAAAATTCAAGTGTTTGGGAATTGCTTCAAAATAGTTTATTATGATAAAGAGAGGCTATATATATGAACACAATCTTGGTCAAATATCATAATATTTTAATCGAATTACTACAGAATTACCTAATTTTAAGATTTTTTTGAAGGACTATATATATCTCTGTTATTCTTTTATCAAAAGTCGACCTTCTCCTAACTGAATAATATTCTTCTAGCTTGTGTATGGGCCTATGGGCATCACAGATCTGCTCAGATATCTTCATTTGATGAAAGAATAACAGAGATATAGACATTTGGATTTTCTTGAGAACTAGATAAATTTTAAAGTGTGCTAGAATTGCTTTAAAATGTTATATTATGACAAAAGCCAATGAAGCCATACTAATATTGGGCAATTAATGTCATTTCTTTTGACAGACTGCTACGAAATCCTACAACTTGGAAACCGACCAGAGAAACCCAAACACAGAAGAAGACAGGTAGTTTAAAAAGCCAAATTCATTTATTATTTGGAAGTATTCTTTGAATATAATCTCAAGTAAGATCTCTTTAGAGAAAAGTAATCGTTCTTGTTAGCATAAATCAGTCCATGTTCATAGTTTCATGTAGAGCATTTTCTTCATAAATCGGTTCATGATGTTATGAAGATTTCTCTCACGAACTTTCACCGCTGTCGGAGGAGCTGGCTATGATGCAGCTTCTTTAGACACTGAAAGCAAAGTAAAACATTAATTTAAACCATGTTTTTATTACATTAGGCATTAAAATCCTCAACAGGGTAGAAATACAGTTGGAGTTTATGCTCCATCTGTGCCCCTAGCCAGCTCGGCTATAATGAGCAAACTAGCCAGCTCGGCTATAATGAGCAAACTAGCCAGCTCGGCTATAATGAGCAAACTAGCCAGCTCGGCTATAATGAGCAAATTAGCCTGCTCGGCTATAATGAGCAAACTAGCCTGCTCGGCTATAATGAGCAAACTAGCCTGCTCGGCTATAATGAGCAAACTAGCCTGCTCGGCTATAATGAGCAACCTAGCCAGCTCGGCTATAATGAGCAACCTAGCCAGCTCGGCTATAATGAGCAACCTAGCCAGCTCGGCTATAATGAGCAACCTAGCCAGCTCGGCTATAATGAGCAAACTGGGGGTGGTAAGATAGAGTTTTAATATAGTTTATTATGATAAAGAGATGCTATATTGTGCCTCTGAGTGGGTTCAAGGGGAGCTATATAAATTTTCGAAATGAATGAATGAATATATGATGATATTTGACCTAAAGTGTTTTCATATATAATATTACCTGCTATCAAACTGAATCACTTCCTAAATCACAATCAACAGTTTACTCATTATAGCCAGCTTGGCTAGGATGAGCAAACTGTTGATTGTGATTTAGGAAGTGATTCAGTTTGATAGCAGGCATTATTCTTTTTTTTGTAGCCGTTTGCAGTGACCGGTCCTGGAAGCATCGTCCGAGTCTTGATCGACCGTAGAAGAGCCTGGAACCAGCGTTCTCGACAGGCACCACATTCCAATTCTGTGGAAAGGACTTTCATCTGAAATCAAAGACGAACTCTTATTAGACACTCGATACTGGCAAAATACGCTTATTTGACACTTTCATCTGATGTTGAACACTGAGAATTGTAGATGTAGTGGACTTATGTTACGTTTTATGGGTTGATGTTCACTGCCACAGTGTGTAATGATGTTACATGATTTATGTTGCATTATGTGAATATATGCAAGATGCAGATCAGTATCAAATGTCTTGGTTTTTCTCAACCCACAATTATACAATGAACTTGACATACATGCACAGTAAAGCAACCCTCTTGCTTTAAGGGCTACCTTAGCATGCATGTATGTATGCATTTGATTATTTATTTAGCGCCTTGTACGAAGCTCACCAAGGCACTAAGCGAATTCACCCGCTTTACTAAGTCAAGTCACCCATGGCCAAGCTTCTTGTTCTGCTCCAGTCCAGGTCAAAATCTGGGAGGTCAAACAAAGAGCCTCGTTGAGGCTAAGACTGCTGTGTGAATAATCCACCCCTGCATCAGATATATATCCTAAATAGACGGTCACGGCTTTATCGAAAACTAAAGAAATTTTGAAGTTTATAGGAATCACTTTAAAATGGTTTATTATGATAAAGAGAAGCTATATGAACCCAATTGAGGTAAAAAATCATCATATTTTCATAATTTTACTCTCTTTTTTTATGGTTTAAAATGTCAATATTTCTGTTATTTCTTCATCAAGTGAAGATATTTCTGCAGTCCGCTGTTGCCCATAGGCCCATAAACAAGCTAAATTTTTTTATAGCGCTATTACTTTTCAGCGGATGAATGTATCTATGCAAACAGGTGGTACTCACAGTTCCCGGATGATGGTAGGTTAGAACTACGCGGCAGTTTGCTTCCTTTTCTTCACTCGTGCGCAGGAGAACGGATCACAGTCCTACAATCCATTCACGTCATGCTTCGAGTTCATCTGACATCTTTCTAGTGGCGTAACTTCAAATTGTGGACCCCCCCGCAAGATTTTGAAAATGGCCCCCTCCTACTGCCTAATAAATACGAAAATGTTTACATTTATTTTTATTAATCAACTTTTTTTACTATATATATAGCATAAAAAGCATTTAAGTATTTAGGTTTTTTTAAATTTTATTATTTTTTAATGACAGATATTTTGTGGCATATAGGTATTTTGAATACAAGGCTTGAAAATGCACTAGACTTCAGTCACTTTACTGTGTAATACTTAATTTTACTGTAAATTGTAATTTACAAATTACAGTGTATTCTTTAGAATAGAAATTATAAGTTAAAGTCTCATTTTATTGAATAGCACAACCATGTTACCGGTATTTTTAGTCCTGCCTTAGTTTGTGTAAAATAAAAACTTTCAGTGAAGCATCTGTTTTTGAAGTCTCTTGGAAAGGGACCACTTGGCCTGCAAGACCCATTTTCTACAATAAATCGTTTCATGTTTGCATCAAGTACATTTGGATAATGTCCTCTGTCCGTCGGATGTTCATTGCTTAAAAGTTTAGAACTGCAGCTTCCATCGACGTCTGTGTTACTTGCACGCAATTCTGGTCGTCGATTTATCAACCTCCGGCTCTACATCCATGACGATCTTGCTTGCATTAGAGATATCAGTGTCTATACTGGATTTGGATTGATTATTATCAGATTGCGTTTCTTCACTAAGTTCGCTTGTAATTTCAACTGGTAGCACGTATGAATTTATTTCTTCATTTCCTTTTCAAATTCCCGTTGCTTTTTTCGTTTCGCTGCTCCACTTAAAGTATTACTCATGGTTACTATTATGCAGTTATATTTATTTTTTATTTTAAAAATGAATATTCTTTATTTTAAATATTGAATTATAAGCAATGTTTATTTTCAATATAATAGTAAAGAAAAGAAGAACGATGACCGGAAATTACGTAAAATGTGGGCGCGTTTTTAATTAGATGTCGGTGGTACCTGCTGATGCGCAATTCTGTTTAAGTATATGCCAGCTGAGTGCGCTAACCGCTGTACTAAATTGATACGCAGCGAAACAAAGATTATGCAAAAATTAAATAGAAAAACTTTATTTTCTGTGTTTTCTAGTGTTTTATTTTTTACTTTTTCTATAAAAACGGGTCCCCTATTTTTCGGTTTTGGGCCCTGGCCTCCCGCAGCTGCTGGCCCTGCGGGCCCATAGTTACGCCGCTGCATCTTTCACGTCCTTAACAAAATCAACTTAAACTATTAAATACAGCCTGTGCTAGATTCCGCAGGCACTGGCGTTACTCAAAACGTTGAGACTCCACACGTTGTTGAAACGGCCTATGGCCTACTATGAATGACCACCTGCTTGGAATCATTGAAGCGTGTCCATCCTTACATCAGCTGCTCAATTATATTACGCAATTGTTCTGCGCGGAAAATTTGACTGGAATCAGATTGTCTGGCATAGTACTCTGGCATGTATTTATTCGTGGAATGTAGGCCCATATTGCTGCTACATTGTATGTTTGCATATGTTTGCATGCCTGTAAATTACTATGTATTTATGTGTGTGATCCCAATTTAGTTCAGATAGACTATCATCATATTTAACTCGAATCACTGCAAAATTATAAAATTTCAATCTTTTTATTGAAGGAAAAATATGTCTGTTTTTTCCATCGAAATGATCGAATGAGAGCATTTTCTGCAGACACAAGCGCCGACATTTAGTAAAAGGTACTGGGGCAACAGGCCAAGGATAATATTGTGCAACAGCCAACAGTGCCTCTCCACACTCAATCATCCGTAAATGTAATGTACTGTAAATCCTCGAAAATTTCCCAGCGTCCACAAAAGCCGTGTCAGGGAGACCAGCTTAATCACCGGCGCTAAAGACAAGCACTCAACAACCACGAGCATTACTTAAAAAGAAAGGTAGAGAGCAAAATTGAGGAAAGGGAGGGGGAGAGCTTATGGAGGAAAGGGAGGGTGAGAGCAAGTGGAGAATAGAGAGGAAAATAGCATATGGAGGAACAGGTATGGCGAGGGAAAGTAGCAAGGAAAGGAATAGAGCAATTGAGGAAAGGGAGGAAGAGAGCATATGGAAGAAAGGGAAGATGACGGCAAAGCGGAGGAAGAGATCAAAATATGGGAAAGGGAGAATGAGGGCATATGGTGTAAAAGAAGAATGAGGAATTGGTTCATTTTGATTCGCTAGGTGACGCCATTTGAACGATGTTTATTTAACGTGTTAAATGAGTTCATTTCTATTCGCTAGGTGGCGCCATAGAGATTGGTCAAAAGTGAGGGTGAGGTTTGCCCTCGCCCTCCCTTTCCTCCCTTTCCTCTCTTCCTCCCTTTGCTCTCTTCCTCCCTTTTGTCTTCTTCTTCCCTTTCCTCCCTTTGCTCTCTTCCTCCCTTACCTCCATGTGCCCTCTTCCTCCCTTTTCTCCAATTCCTCTCTTCCTCTCTTTCCTCCATTTTGCCCTCTTCCTCCCTTACCTCCATTTGCTCTCTTCCTCCCTTTCTTCCATTTCCTCTCATTCTTCCTTTCCTCCAATTTGCTCTCACCCTCCCTTTCCTCTAATTTTCCTCTCTATCCTCCTGTGGTAGCAATTATGATAAATAAGCAAAAGTAATACTGGTTAATGTGATCCCAAATGTTCGTTGCTTTCGTTGGCGCCAAGTTAATTGTGAAGATTTACATTACGTTGTTAAGAGCCTCGTAATTCAATGGCTAAGATAACTTTAATGACAGAGTGAACTAGTACATGAAAAAGAAATTCAAAATAATGCTTTCAACAACATATTTCCTGGTGGTTCTTTTATGGCTGATTTCTATACAGTGTCGAAGGTGAGTTTTGTGTCTCACTTTCATTCAGATGCCAATAAGTTTAAGTGGAAAATGATCTACCACTGTGCAAACATCTTGCAATGCATTTCTGCATTTACAAATACAAAGAGAAATGTCATTTAAATGGTTCAAAACAACAAAGATATACATCACAGAAACTGCTTTAAAACATTCTTCCTTCAAAAAAAAGTCTTAAACAATCACAAGAGTCTAAAATTTTCACCGTAACCTCTGGAGGTAATCTTCGTTTGAAAGCCCACCGCACCAAATCCAGTTCCAGGTTGCGACCTCTGACCCCAGTCATGTGACTGACGGTTCAAGGTCGTCACCTTTGACCCACTGCTGTTTATAAACTGAGGCAGCATTGCTTGGCACAGGGTCGGACTTTCTCTTGTCGTCTGCTGTTGAACTTGGGTTTCTTTCCTCAATGGCTGTGTCTCTTTCTCTTGTGCTGATCCGATTGTATCGCTGTTGAGCCTTCATCCACTTCTGTGATGAATGAACGCGAACGATGTCTCCAGAAGACGTCACGTTTCCTTCCGATCCCAAACCGGCCGACTGGTCGTAGCGCAGACTCGCTTGGATCTGAATAAATAAATTTAAAATTACAATCAGTTCTCACATCAATACACCACTCTATGTGTCTTAGAGCAATGAAGGGGCGCTATATCAAGTATTTTTGATTTGATTCATTGATCGACATCTAGTTAATAAAATGATTCACTAGTCTCAATCAACCTGTCCCGTTTTGATAACAGTTGTGACATTATTTCTTGGTAGCGAAGCCTAGCTAGAGCAGAGAGCGCCTACGAGTAGATATCTAGAAGGGGCGCTATATAAATGTTCTATTACATTACATTATCCACCCATCCATCCTTCCATTCATCCATCCTTCCATTCATCCATCCTTCCATTCATCCATCCTTCCATTCATCCATCCAAGGCTTTTACCATGCCAGGACCTTGAGCAAGTCTTCTTCTGTCGTATGGTTGCGTGTGCCCTGTTGAACCCATTAAAGATTACTATTTGGCATACATACACCATACATACATAGGTATACATGCATACATACACCATACATACATAGGTATAACATGCATACATACACCATACATACATAGGTATACATGCATACATACACCAGCCACACACAAGCAAACACTGCATGAGACAGCACCATAGCATAAATTCATGAGAAAACCTAGAGTGCCTCTGAGTAGTTATTTCAAAGGGGTGCTATATAAATTCTGATTGATAGAATGATTGATCGATCTACCGGTTCTGTGATGCCTTGCTGTGACTTTCCGATTGACTCGCCTTCCTTCCAACCCAATTTCGACAGCAACTTGTGTCCCACGTTTTCAGAGGCTATCGGTCTGGTTCAAGAAAAACAAAGAAGCAACTAGACATTGATCGTTTTAGAATTAAGAGTTAAATACAGCAAGGTCTGACAATCGCCCTATGCATAGGACCTAAAAAAGAGCATAATTGCATCATTCAGTTTACGGTCGGTTAAAAGGTCCGATGCAGAGGCTTAAAATAAAGAACACATATGTACTAATTATTTGAAAACTCAATACAGAGCTCATTGATGTTCAATGCTTCTAGCGTGATGAGTATTGGCTGGTGGTGCTTCCAAGGACACTACAGAAAATTTCACCAATGAATGAACGAATGAATGAACAAAGCTGACCTCAAAGTGCAGCTGTAATGTACTTACACACAAACGCATGCAGGGTACATTGACAAAGGTCCTACATACATTGAGGTACATACCGACACCTACATGCAGAGGACTCATTGACATAAACATAAATGCAAACACACAGTGCCGTACCGAGGGGGGGCCAGCGGGGCCATGGCCATGGAAACGGCACAAATTTCAGGAATTTCATAAAATGCACTATTTTTAAAATGTGGGGGCACCAGATTGATGCTAGGCACAGGGCGCAATTATAGCTCGGTACGGCCCTGCAAACACACACACACTCGCACACCGAGTGAGAGGAGATATCCTTCCTTTGCTTTGGAATGATATTCACTCTCCTACTTACTACTCTTTGATTTTAACTGGGGCTGCTTCTGCTTCTACCCGTCTTCTTAGGACTATTCTTTTCCCAACGGGCTCTTCACACTGAGAGCGCCGCTCAATCAGGTTCTACTGTGAAAGGTCTCATAGAAATATATTAATACAAGACAATACACACACATATAGGAAAATATATATCATATAATTAATTAATTATATATATATATATATATATGTTGTGGAGAAGAGTGTATAAACTGACCTGTGAACGGATGATGGTATGTCATCCATCTGATGCGGATTATCGCTTCCATGTTTGGTTCTGCGGTCGGCCGCTCTGTCCTGGTATCTTGTCTTATTAATATTCTGTTCTTTCGCTTCAAAGTCCACACTCTAAAACGACACACAGGTCAGCATTAAGGATTGACCACAGCTCCAACTCTAAAACCTCTCAGCAAGTCACAGAACACCTTGACCAGAATTGCATACAGATCAAGCTTAATCCCAATTAATGGGGAATCATAGAACGATGCATATTTAGACACTGAGACACAGAATTGAGTTCGATACCTGCGTCCACTGCAAATCTGACTAATCCTTCTCTTGCTAGGTGGCTGCAATGTTAAATCAGATGCATAACGTAATGGCCGCCCTGCGTGACACCTGTTCAGTTAAATTCGACTCCTGTAATAACTTTTCATCATCCGTTCATACCATACTTGTGATCATAATGTGGATTGTTGGTCTGCAATTGACAGAAAATTATTATTACTATTAATATAATGGTCACTATCTGAGCACAGCAGTGCTTCAAGAGGATCTTAGAAAGCACATTAGAGACCTCTGAACACACTGAGGTTACTATTCAGAAGCATCCTAAGTTTAAGACATACATACTACACTAAATCGCTCCTATTTCTCAGTATCCTCTGTATCTTTCTTTGGTCTTTTTTTCTTTAGATGGTTCTGGATTTCGACAGATGCAAGGCGATTGGGTTGGTTCCACCAATCAAAATATCCACACAGCTAAAATAAATAAATCAATAAAAGTAACGAAGCAACCCTTAGATCATGCTAAAGGGTCGATGATGTAGTAGTAATCTTGGATGAAACCATTGAGAGCTGAACTAACTTGAATGCCATATTTCTTCTTCATCGCTTTTACTTGTTTTCGCCTCTCCTCCTCCTTCTCCTCCTTTCTCACGATGACAACATTCTCTACAGAAATGACAACTAGTCCGATACAATCGATCGAGGAATTTAACGTAGATTTACACTAATACAACCTAAGAAATTAGCACCACAACATGACATATTACAACTACGTAATAACACAGTGAGAAGATATCTGTCTGGCTATATGTATATCTGAAAGCCGTAGTCTCCAACTTCATCTCGTTCCTTGTGCTCTGTGGATCATCTTGTTTTCCCTAGGAATGGAACTGCCTTGGCCAAACACTGGGCAGTGTCATGGGTCCATCTACCTGGAATGACCTTCCTCCCTCACTAAGTACTAGGCTAATGACTGGCCTCCATCTGCCTCCCTCTTTTATAAAGGTGTTTCTTTTCCCCCGGGGTTTCTGTGCTGAGAGCGCCTCTGATAGTTTTTCTGTGAGAGGTGCTATATAAATCTAATATATATAGATCGTATCATAGAGATAAAGCATGAGTAGTGTAACATATGCACAATAAGACGACTACTTCAGTGGTCATTCTTGGTACCATGAAGTAGGCTCATGTCAGAGTAAGAAGAATGCAAACAGCAGCTGCCATGGAAGGCTGAAATTAAGGAAGAATGCACCCAAGGATGCTCAAATAAACTTAAGGTTGAGACAGAATGGAAGGAAAGTGGTTACTAAAGTAGGGTAAATTGATATGAAGATGGGTAGGAAGGCAACGAAAACCACCTCCCTCGCCTCATCCCCATGTGACATAACAAAGCCATTGGATCCGCTTTCGGGCAGAGAACTCGTCACGACAGCGAGGTAAGAATATCCCATATAGTAGCTTATAAACCAGGCAAAGGAGAAACTCTTATGAAGTCTGCGAAAGCAAAGAGTCACAACCTTTCTGACTCGAAGGGTCCTGGCCCAAGAGGTTGCCCGGTTCGCAGTTCATGCAGGTGTCGTGACCCGGATGGATGTGAAGGTCAAGCACCGTCTGACCAAGCTGTAACGTGTCTCCATTGTAGAGGGTGCATGGCTCACTAATCACCTTCACCTGAGCAGAAATATCCAAACAGGGAGAAAGCAATTCAATGCATATATATATATATATATATATATATATATATATATATATCCATGTAAATGCAGCATCAGCAGTATATTCGTTTATTTAGAAAGAAAACGATCTGAAGATAATTCAGAAATGCTAATAATTATAAGTGACAGAGGACGACAAGTGTAGCTAGAATTGAACAACAAACTAGGAGATATTTGTATATGAATATTTGGGGGTGAGTTAAGAGTTGGCTTTGGGTGGAAGAATACGGTTGCGTATATGGACGTAATGGACAATAACAAAGAACATAGAGAAAAAGATAAAGAAACAGTGATTGCTCTGAAGAACAGCGTCTGAAGGACTTGCTTCAAGGTCCCTATACAGTAAAAGCCTCGATGAAGGGTCAAACCCAAACCAAACCCCTTCCCAAAACCCCGCTGCCAGTCGGTCACTTGCCTCTGACAACCGTTTTCCGTTGACGTAAGTGCCGCACTGACTGGCGTGATCACGTATGACGTAACGTTGCAGCTCCTCGTCGTACTTGATCTCACAATGCATCTGTGAGAAAGAACCGTTTCATCAAACACTCCACAGAACTCTACACAAAACACTTCATAAAGGGTAATTCCACCGCACAATGTAATGTAAGTAAACCTTTGTATAGTACAGAGGTGTCAAACCTCTTTGTGTTGGCGGGCCAATAGTGGTATATTCCAGCAATTGGCGGACCAGAGTGCTGAGGAAATTGGGGTAGGGATCTCAGAGGGGACCGTACACAGTTCAATTAGACTTTAAAAATGTGATTCTGATATGCATTATCAATAACAAAAAACTCATAAACCGTTAAATGACTCATGTCTAATTTGTCATTTAACTGTTTTATGTTTTTAATCTCAATTGTGTTGTCTGTAGACAAGGATCCGCGTGCCAGAAATATATCGTCGGCGGGCCAGAAATGGCCCGCGGGCCGGCTCTTTGACACCCCTGGTATAGCACCCCTCAAAATCAACAGACTAGAACAGAAAGAAGTTTGTATTGAATGAGAACTGATTAAAAAGAGGTGAGGCAACTAACAACTTCCTCTCACACTTTTATACTTACCTTAAAACTGTTCTTTTCAACCGTGCTGGGGTTGGGAGCGCTCCTGAGTAGTAACTTTGAAGGGGCGCAACAAAAATCTTCGTAATGACTGGATGAATGAGAATTTACTTTACCCATAAACCATTGGTAAGATCAAGGTAAGACAAACAGCAGTACATAAATTTGCCAGATCAATTAGACACGAATGATGAACTCTTTAAACTTACTTTGCTGAGGACAGGATCTGGGATGTGGATCGCATGATTCAGGGAATCATCCCTTCCGATCGACGCTGCTGCCGTGCACGTCACGATGTAGAGGTTTCCATACGGCAAATAGGCGGATTTCTTCACTATGACTCGAATGCACGGAGTACAGCGCAGGAACTCTAAGAAATAGGTAACATAATGTAATGTAAGAAGCTTCTGAACTTTCTATAGGACTCTACCAATGACTACCCATAAGCGGAACATCCATGCCATCTGTCAGCTGCTGTCGATGGGAATCCATTGGTGGGTTATATTTCTTGAGCCAACCCACACTGGCGACTCTTCTGATCTTACTGTTTTGCTAACTGTTGTAACATTATTAGAAATGACATTTAACATCATTTAGGCTAGCACAGAGAGCACCTCTGAGTAGATATCTTGAAGGAGTGCTACATAATTACATTAAGTGAGTGACATAGATACAACGTACTTACAGATACATACATACACACATGCATAAACATGTATACAAGCATAGTCTCTCAAAGGCTACAGAACTGATGGCTGTATGAATGGTTCTCAGATTAAACTCTTTGGTCCCTGAGTCAATAAGGAGTAAAGACCAATCACAAGCCGAACAATGGGTCAAGACAATACAGCAGATGTTTACATTCCGCTTACACCAGTAACAAATCACACTGACTGCATAAGAGGTAACATAAGACTGTAAAGAACTTGGCCCAGTTCCATGGAGTACGTCATTTGCATATCAAGAAGATTTTGACATGTGCTACATAAATAATTTATATAAAGATATAGAAATGCAGGAACCATTACATTCATAATTCACTTGTTCACAGCAATGCAAATATATAACGGGGAAAACCATTAGTGAAATCCTTATTACTATCATTATTAGTAGTAATTAGCAAGTTTTATAACCAAACCCAAGTCGTAAAATGGATCAACATTCCAAAGATCTTTGTCAAAATTGATTGGGCATTGAGATCTGGGTCAACATCCAGGAGGCCTTGGACAACATTGATTGGGCATTGAGATCTGGGTCAACATCCAGGAGGCCTTGGACAACATTGATTGGGCATTGAGATATGGGTCAACATCCAGGAGGCCTTGGACAACATTGATTGGGCATTGAGATATGGGTCAACATCCAGGAGGCCTTGGACAACATTGATTGGGCATTGAGATCTGGGTCAACATCCAGGAGGCCTTGGACAACATTGATTGGGCATTGAGATCTGGGTCAACATCCAGGAGGCCTTGGACAACATTGATTGGGCATTGAGATATGGGTCAACATCCAGGAGGCCTTGGACAACATTGATTGGGCATTGAGAATGGTCAACACCCAGAAACTCTGAGTCAACACAGATTGTTATTGTTAGAAAAGATGGTTTTCATCAGCATATTCACCATCAATACCATGCCCATAAGAAGCAATGCACATACCCCCAACCACTCAGACTTAACCTATTCAAAAAGAGATGTTTTCAAATGGAATAAAGCATCATCATCATCATCAGTAAAATGCAGGTGTGCAAAGGTAGCCTTGACTGACTCATGCATTTCCCAATCTGTACCTGGCTGCACTTTCTCCTCCAAACACGACTGGTACTCTTCCGAATCCGAAGACACACAACTCGACGACAGTTCTCCTTCCTCCAATTCGATGTCCAAACCAGAACAGTCCGTAGACGAATCACTACCGGACTCTGCCGCAGATCCTATATCCTCATTTCCAACCGGCAAAGCCGTCTTGCCAGATTCTTTAGTTGAATCGCCTAACCAGACCTGCAGGTCGGTTGATTCTTTCCCAAGAAGCCTTTCGCCGCGTGGCAAACAGGTGGTCGTCCCGAGGAGCTCAGAACAGTGTCTGACAAGTAACTCGTTTGCAGGACTTGTGGTTTTGCCAATGTTTCTTTTCGTCTGCCTATGTCTCCTCAGCTTCTTTCTTAAGTATAATCCTACGTCAGTCTGTTGGATCTTCTCGCGAGAATCATCAGTCGTATTTGTATCGTTCGAACGAACCCGCTGATTCATTCTGTCACGCTCCTCTTTCTTAAGACGCTTTGGCTGTGATACAAGAAACAAAGAAACGAATGGACAGAAATTCATAACCAAAAGAGTCGCAACAACAAGTTATTGTTTACCTAGTGCTGTCATGGTGACGGAATTCAGCGAGATTTTGCTTAAGCTCTCTACAACTTCAGATACGTCATCCTAAAATTAAATGAAAAATTCAGCAAATCCTGGAAAGCCAACAAACACTTGTCTAACTTTACTATTTCTTTGTATGTACATAGCATTACTTCTGCAGACAAACTGGAGGGCTGATGTTGTCGAATATAGACCTGATTCTTCCAATTATGCCCTGGCTATTGCGCTATGAAGCGACTGTCGATGCACACTCTTCATGCATTCGTCATTCATCCATTGTACCTATGTACATTGTGGCACATATTCAAGCAACCTACTCAGGAGCACTACCAGCCCAGGCATGGCTAAAAAGACTTGAGTGATTTAAAGAGATTGGTTTGATTGGTCAAAGATAACAAGCACAGATTTATCATGATAAATGTATGCATCATCCTGATAATGGTGTAACTGTAATAGTCATTAGTGTAATATGCATTCAATAATAATGGTGTAATAGATGACGTTAGATCAGATAAGATCAGTTATTCAATTTCTCTCATTGTCCTTCAACCCTTGATTGAAGCACCGAGAGTTTCAATGATTATATACAATCGCACAGATTGCATTATATCTCCCACACAGTCACCGATGCAAATCAACGTTTATACAATTGGAAAAGTTGGCATTTTCAGAAAGCAGATGATACATATTTTTGGGACAAATGAATCTCTTAGTGTCCCAAGGCAAACAAGTCATGACAAACAAAAATGGAACTATTCAAGCCCTGCAAAAATTGTCGAACCAGTCACATAACAGTGACCAACACGCAAACACCATTTGCCATGCACTTCATTCATTTCACTCACTTTCTTCGTCTTTCCTTTGTTGGAAGATTTGGGGTCACCGTCATCCTGACCTCCATTATTATTCGTACGATTCAGTATCACATGAGACAGCGTTGAGTATTTGGCATAGTCTACTTGCGAATGAAACTGATAGTTCTGTTTTGAGCAATCGTAGTAGTAATAACATCCAGAATAAACGTCATAATACAACGACTTTTCCTGTACATCAACAGACAATAGAGCATAAAAATCATATAATTATAACGAGATCGGAAGAAAGCTGTGAAATGATTGACTACTACAGGTGGTTACAATCTGCCAGTTTCTTAATATTGTCCAGTTCAGAATGTTTGAAATACAAGCATTTTCATTCATATAAATGTTAACAACAACAAAATTCAATTAATAAGCTAATTTAACTTCATAACGAAAATTATTTTGACGAAGTTCACATTATGACGATTGCATGGCATGTCTCCAAATTGGTTGCAATTTTAGGTGTCATATGCCAGAAAAGGCCAAGAACCTCTGCCATAAACCATTGTACCTTTGTTTCCCTAACCCATTGGATTTTGGTTCCCCATACCCATTGAATCTTAGTTTCCTCTGCCCATGGGATTTTGGTTACCCTCATCCGTTGAACCTTGATTTCCCTAACCCATCAGAGTTTGGTTTCCCTCACCCAACAGAGTTCGGTTAACCTCACCGATCACTATAGCAACCGAAATCCCGTCCAGACTACAGAGTTGAGAGAGTCGATGGTAGAAACCATTTCTGAGTTCTGTAGCGCAGTCAGCTGATGGGTGTGAACCTAATTTGGTTCACACCAATCTAATTTCAACCTGGTTTATTCAGGGGATCATGAATTCTGACATGGTTTCACTTGTTGTCATGAGCCACAGAAGACAAAAACTTCTTATAATGATAAGATGATTGTAAATTGTTACAACAAAACAATTTCTCCTCAATGCAATGTCATAATGTATTTCAGACTAGGGCTGTCAACGGTTAACCGGTTATCCGATTAACCGACCGTTGATTAGTAACCGGTTGGTGAAATTTACCTGCTGCTAACCGTTGAAATGATATACCCTCTAAATCTTTATCCTTCTTGTTTCAGACTATGTTATTTCTTGTTGTTACTCAAGGGGATATTTTATTTCAGGGAGTTAAACTTTTTAGACCACCCGAAATCTGCATGATACATCGACGGGCGAACGACCGAGCTGAAGACCGTCTAGCACACATTGATACTACTGGGCCACCAATATATATTTCTAATTTATAGTACGAGCCAACGACCCAGCCGAAGACCGTCTAGCACAGCACACATTGATAAACTGCACTACTGGGCCATCTAACTACGCATAATTTATAGTACTACTAAGTCAGTTTGCGGCAGTTTCCCCCCCTAAAAAATCCCTAATAAATTAGTAAACCAACGGTTATCCAGTTAACCGCTCACATGGACGGTGGTTAACCGGTTGGGATTTTAACAGATGTTTGACAGCCCTATTTCAGACATATCGAATAAGAGAACCAATTCGACATAGTCACCGCATCATAGTAGTATCCTGACTGTGAGTCATAGTACATTCCGGTTTCTGCATCATAGATGAAGGAAGACTCGGCTACGGCCGACTCCGAGGTCTCTCGGATTCCGTCCATCATTGACTTAACTGACTCTGCTGGCTGCAAAGGCAGACACAGAAAGCAAACTAATGTCAACGTCTGATGGGTCTCTGAACGCAGAAGTCAGCCCATATTCCAAAACCTCTTGATCATTCATAAAACTGGCTAGACTTTCTCCCAGGCATGCCATCAGAAATACTCAGCCTATAGGCAGAGCAATGATGAGCCTATTAGATTGAAGTAAGCTTGTTCTACTGCCAAGAAAATTATAAAAATTGTTAAATACTGAGATGCTTGAAATATTAACTGATTGTAGCAGAAAAGTCTCCGTAATATTATGCAGAAAAAGGTATAAGTCACAAACTTTACTAAGCTGATTATAATGTTTCAATAAGTTGGATATGTTATATGGTATATTGTGGATATGGTATCGGCCCCACGAAATTGCCGGTCCCAACGCCATTGGCCTCTGGGCATGTGCCACCTCTAGACAGGCCTGCTTTCTACCACACAACTACTATCAAATCCCAAGAAAAAGAACTGTTTTCTACCAGGGCCTAAAGGCCTGCTTTCTACCACACAACTACTATCAAATCCCAAGAAAAAGAACTGTTTTCTACCAGGGCCTAAAGGCCTGTTTTCTACCACACAACTACTATCAAATCCCAAGAAAAAGAACTGATCACTATAGCAACCGAAATCCCGTCCAGACTACAGAGTCGAGAGAGTCGATGGTAGAAACCGTTTCTAAGTTCTGTAGCGCAGTCAGCTGATCGTGGAATGGAGGAGTGTAAATGAACGAATCATCTGCAGATACTTGGTTGATGAGCGTGGCTGGGCTGAGCACGTCCTTACCATTGGCTCCTTCATCACCTGCAGTATATAATTATCAACTGTGTTAATTCTATCACACTGGCATCTTAAGCACAAAGGCATCAACCACCAAATTCGACTTTTGTATTTGACTCCTGAGTATTAATCTTGAAGAGGCGCTATATAAATCTTCGCAATTAATGAATGAATATGCATTATATGTATGCAGTTTATAGGCTGCCAATGCAATTGAATTGATTACAACGGATGCAAATGATATAGATTTCATGCACAACTCAATATAATAAGGAGTGTGAGCGCCTCTGAGTAGATCTTTTGAAGAGATTGATCTAAATAGCATATCCAAGAACTAGTTAATAGAATCTACACCAGCTTACTTATAGTTACGGGGACTCCAACTTGCGCATATTTTGGGCGTGGCTTGTGTGGAAACCTCTCCGCAACCTTTACTTAGGCCTACTCCTTTTTGTCAATCATGCGCCGGAAGTATTTTGTTCTGACCAAACACAGCAGACGGTGCAGACCAAAATATTATGCGCAAGTTGGAGTTCCCGAAACTATACGTAAGCCTCTACACCAATTAGTGTGCTACATTATACAATATACCGTGTTGCTGTTCATCGCACTCGGTACTCGCATCGCAAACTGTTCTCGTGGTCTTAGCAGAACTTTTAAATGAGTGTAGCTGGGCGCTGAGAAAGTCCACCTGTCGTCTTAAGTCTTCGTTATATCCATCCGTAATTGCGATCTGTCTCTGCAACTTCGCCACCTCTTTCTCAGCAATGCCCAATTTAATTTTTGTTGTATCTAATTCTTTCAGTAACTCCGAACATCTGCAACTTTCATTTGAATCTACTTTTAAACTTGATTCCAAACGCTCCGCCATTTTGTCAACAAAAGCTGAAAGCCGTGTTTTTACTGAGAAAATAGGGTAATACTCGGAATATTCTATAGCGCCATGATTCCGTCATTGACTCGAATTAAGAATCCAATTGGAGCCATATTCCACGGGTTATTCCTGTCAACTTGTCAAAAGCCAATAGATAATTATAACAGAAAACCCTTCAATATATCTCCACTTTCTTTAGACCTCGAGGCATAAGTCTAACTGTATGGCAAATCTTAGTAATATGCCCGCTTTTTCACGAGCGCTGCGTCGAATCAGATGGTTTGTCTAAAAAATATTATAAAGGGTTGTTCAGGAGGTCAAGGTCCGATTTCCAAAAGGGTCTGAACAGCTCTTTCGGTATCATAAGAAGCAAGAGTTGGGAGGTGGAGTTGGAGGATCGGGCGAGAACTTCAGTTTTGACTTTTGAGTGATTGATGACGATACATAGGCCTATGGCTACAATGACCGTTGACATCTTTTATAATGTCTTTATAATTTATATAAGCCCTTTTGGGCATTTTTTAGTTTCGAGTGGAAAGAACGAGAGATGATAAATGGAGGAGCCCGAGATAGATGATGGTGGGTGATTCGCAATGATGGAGGAATTCATTGAAAATTTACGAAATTCAGAGGAGAGATCATTACAGTGGCGTGGTGAATAACTAGAGAAAGTGATGACCGAGAAGACTGAGACAGAAGGATGATCGGGTAAAAGTTTGTGTTTAAAATTTAAAAATTTCTTGGAAACGACAGAAATATATGAACCTAAATACAATTGTACTATTGTTAAAGCGTCAACAAGCAGCAGGCTGACACGTACCCTTTAGCTCGAGGCCATCATAGCCCCTCCCAGCAGCCTCTCATCCCAAGGCGTTCTGTGGCAGTTTAGCTTGATTGACTGGTCCACGTGTACGACGATCGAGTCCTCAGATGGCGCCGCCGTCGTCCAATCAGCGTTGGACAGCGAAGCCTCGTTCCCCTCCCTTCCCTCGCGTCCTCCTCGTCGTAGTCGTCGACGTCTTCGTCTTTAAACGTGAGTGGTGGAAGAAGTGATTGGAATAGCGATTCGGGATCGTTACCGAATTCATCCTTATTTCTCTGGTGAGTTCCTCAAATGCATTTTGCGATTTGTAACGTCGCGGTTTTGGATGATCGATGGGGGTACCATTATTTTACTGTGCAGTAACGTGCGGCGGCCCGTCATTCCCTGCTAGGGAAGTTTACACAATCCTGCGTGTTTGGCGAGTTCCTCAAATGCATTCGTCAGATGTTGGGCTCGCATTTTCAACCAATAGGACTCTATTTTTGTAGGGTACTCGTCAATTTTTGCGATTTTTTCAGAGAAAGGAGCTGCGACGATGGCGAACGTTCTACCGGTGGTGGTGGCTCTGGCAGCGATGTGCGTCGCTGGGTCTATGGCCGGCGATGTCCTCGTACTCTCCGACAGCGATTTCAAGAACAAACTTGCCGATCACGATCTTGCCCTCGTCAAATTCTACGCACCCTGGTTAGTATTCTGTGGCACCGTGGTCAATATATATCAGTTGTGCTTGTATGGGATGCTAGGTGGTGTAATGGTTAGCGTGCTGGACTCAAATTGATTGCCGGGATTCAAATCCTCAGGACAGACATTTGGGCAAACATATAGTATCAGGGGCTGTGCCTTTTGGTGTATATTTGAGGCCGAATAGCTGTCAACTGGTCTGGACCCAATGTCATATGTTTGCTGAAAATTTGGTTCGAGATGTCTGTTCCATCGTCATCCTTGGCCAATTCAGGTATAATGAATGCATACTGCACTGTTGGTGAGAAAATGAGAGTATGAGGGAGAGGATTGGCTGCCTGGTCTAATACAATGAAGTCCCTGACACTTAATTGACTGCCACAGATGGGTGTGTTGAGTCTGCTCATCTTCTTCGTATGTTAACATTGCCAGTGAGGGGTGGATATGGGATTTTAAGTTCAGTGTATGAAGTGATATTTGGGTTGTGTTTCTTGAAATAGAAGTGCATTCAGTTAAGCTTTCTTGTGGAAGCTTGGTGAACAGCTGCCTCTAGATAGAAAATCCTTCCAGTGAGACTGTCTCCAGTGTATTGATTAAAAGGCCAGGGTATTTATTTTAAAATATGATGGATAGACAAGCTACAGCTGCCTTTAAACTTTCTAAATGCTGTTTGCTCATGACTGTTTTGTTAAATGACATTTCCTTTAATGGACAAATGACTTCAATCATTGTAGTCTTGTTGATGTTTTAACAACTTTGTGGTTTGCGACTGTAGGTGTGGGCACTGCAAGAAGATAGCACCTGAATTTGAGAAAGCGTCGACCATCTTGAAGGCTAACGATCCACCTGTCCTCTTAGCAGAAGTAAGATTATTTGTGTATTCAATTAAAAAATTATTATTTGATTTCATATACTGTTAAAAATTTAAACTGTACAAAGATGCGATAATAACATGTTTCTGTGGTAAAGACTAGAGCGCTGCTTAGTAGGGTCACCAATTTAACATCAGGATCAATTTGTGTGAATGCATAGATTTTTAAAATGGTTTTATGTTGGGTGGTTCTTGGGTAACAGGGGCTGAATTATTTTTTGATGAAAGGTTCAATACATTCAACTGAAAATGTTAGAGCACTTGGGTGTATTCAGTAGCATCGTGGATCTGTATTCCAAAATGGTTTGTTGAAGCAGGCTGAGTAGACTCCAAATTACAACCCTGGACACAGTGGACAGGTACAATGCAATTCAACCTAAATTTGATAATCCTGTTACAATGCCTTGAGATGAAATCTCCTATTCTTAAATGTTATCAGGTACAGAACAATTTTCTGTTAGCAGACATTGGTCAGGTAACTAGAAGTGTAAAATTGGGCTCATCCTACGCTTCAAATTTACATCTAACGACCTATTGTCTGCATATAATAATTACACTAAAATAGGCAATGGATGTAGCCTTTTTGTTGTGTGGATAGAGCTGCTGGAATTTTACCATACAGACATAGAATTTTCCCTTGATGTTTGTTGTTAATGTGGTGCAATGGAGATGTTTGAAAGTGAGGAGTATGAGCACATTTGTAAATAACCATTTGAAGCTATTGTGTGTTGTTGTTCTGTTGCCTAGGTTGACTGCACTGCTGAAGGCAAGGACACCTGTAGCGAGCATGGTGTGAGTGGATATCCAACGCTCAAGGCCTTCAAGCGAGGAGAGAAAGCCTTCGACTACGAGGGACCAAGAGATGCTGGTAAGAGATGAGGTTTCGATTGTTTTGACTAGGGTATAACCGGAAATCGCCTCGGACATTCGCCTCGGTCAAATATTGGACTATTCGGTAGTATTCGCCTCGGCAAATGTTGCACCCGCAAATAGCTAAAAATAACTTTTTTGAAAAAAAATTTTGTTTGAAATTTTTTTTAGAATAACATTTTATCATCAAATAAATTTAGAACTAACGGACTTACTTATAAGTTATTGATTAATTAAACAAGAACAACTTAACATTCCATTGAATTTTCTTTAAAATAATGATGTTAATTTCAATATTTTAATTTCCTTTGGTTGCATTTCCCAAATGGCAACCAAATCAGTAATTTTCCCGCTTGAATTGGCTAAACCCATTTTCCGGTAAACATGAGAGAGTAAAGACGTAATTGGTAACTTCATATTTCATATTTTATAATAAGGTTTTACATTTTTTTCACAATTAAAGTTATTAAATAATAAATTTATTATTGTTATTGCCTAGAGTGCGACGATGCACTCTATGAAGGATATCTGTAGCTGTGCACGTGGCAGGTTAACTGCGATTTGCCTATGAATGGAACTCGCTGCCAGTCGCTGGCCAGATTTGCCGCTACTATTCAGTTCGTGCCCGGATCTGGCAAATAGTGCATCCAAATACTCGGATTCGGTATTCTGTGGAAATTGTCTACTCGGTTATGCCCTAGTTTTGACAGTAAATGTTTTTAATCTTTTTTTAGTGTTGTTGCTGGCACTGAATAATCCTTCCTGTTCCAGCTGACACAGGATAGACATTTTCAGCAGTGCTTGCATGCAATAAACCTCCTTAGATCTTTTGCACGACCTTGTTGTAGTGCTTTTTGAGTGTTTCAAAAGGAGCTATGACAATTTTAGTATGTGAATAGATTTTTATCTGAAGTAGCAATAATTCATTGGTATTAAAGAACAAGTAAAGAAAATTCAGAAAGATGCTTCTGAAGTGAATTACAGTTCAATGATCTTTTGTCATTGGACATGAGCAGAAAGACATTTCTATTGTTATATGGACAGTTTAATGTTCCTTGCACCCTGAACTGTAATTATTGTAATGACTTTTGCACAGTCACATGGATATGACTGGAATAGCCCAGTGTAGTTTTCAAGTGAGATTATTGGATTGTAGTTTAAGCACCTTTTTCATTTGATCAAAGGCTTTTACTAAGTGAACTGTTTGAGTCCAGCAGCTGCAAATCTCCTTGATGTTGTGTATATATCGGGAACTTTATATAACTCAATGGGAATCTTGCTAGCCTGACTGTTGGCCTGAAACGTTAGCGACAACTCCCATTTGCTTTTAGTACGCTCCGGTTATTCAGGTTTTAAGGCTGAAAATGTTCTTTTGATCAAAGTTGCATTTTTAATTAGGACACGCTATTTATTTAAATGATTGAATTTGAAATCTGTGAAAATTAGATGGCATTGTCAAGTACATGAGGTCGAAGGCTGGGCCAAGCTCCAAGGAACTCAAGTCCGTTGAAGATGCACAAAAGTTCCTCGAAAACACAGAACACAGTATCGTTGGTAAGCTCAGCCAAATATGTCGCCAATCTCTACAAAAGTGGCTGGTCAAGACTTGTGACTGGTTTTGTGCAGATGGGTCTCAGAATTATATGGAGGATGTTGCATACAATTATGCAATATTGTGTTGCTGTTAAAATTGTTGTCTTAGTAAAGTTGATGCTAGGAAATCATCTTGAATTAATGAAATTTATGTACTTAGTGTTCAATAATTTATTGCTGATCACAAAAGTACTGATCAACTCAGATTTCAGCCAAAGCAATGTCAATGTTTATGCATTTATACATTCACTGCACTTATTGCTGCTAAGAGGTTCCTGAATAGTATACTGTAGGAAATAATGCATTTACGCAAACTCTGTGCTTTTCTGGCTGTCAGAATTCAGTACAGCTTCAATTGAAATGTTCTTTTCAGAATATAATTGTAATTAGTAACTTCTGCCACATCTAACTCACTAGGCATGGAGTTTATATTTTCTATTTGGTTTGTTTATTGTTTACTGCTCTGAGTTGATGTTCCAAAGTAATTTATGCAATTGTTGTTTGTAGGTTTCTTCGAGAGTGACAGTTCTGACGCAAATAAGCAGTTCCAGAAGTTGGCCAGTGCTCAGAGCGACGACTTCCGATTTGCACACACCTTCAGTGCCGACGTTCTCAGCAAATATTCATACAAAGAGTATGTTCAATTCAGAGCAATGCTCAATACACAGTTGATGTAGCTGAACACTTAGCAATGATTGGACAGTTCTCTGTTCTATTAGTTCATTAATGTCAATTATTTGTACATTTAGATTGCCTGTTTCAATGTGTGTACCCAGTGTGGCCCGATCTCTGGTTTCCGCAGCCATTCGGACTAAGCTGCTCTAATGGATAGTTATTGCTGACTTCAAAGGCAACTTCCAACTGATATGCCGGGTGCATTATGAGAACGACTACAAAGTCATAATATTTCAGATTGGATTACAATAATGACACATGTGGTCGCCAAATGTCTGTTATCAAGAAGATGATGATGATGACGACGACGATGATGTTGATGATGATGTAAGGCTTTATGATGTACCGATTTTTCTTCAGAATGTTGGTTGTATTGCTGTTGAAGTCTTCGTTTGTCGACCAAATCCTACTTTGTTTATGAATGTTGACTTTGGTTTTTTGTCGTTTTTTCAGCAATATTGTTATCTTCCAACCAGCCAGACTTCAGACCAAGATGGAGCCAAGCCATATCGTTTACACGGGTGATTCTAAATCACTTAGCGACCTCAAGGACTGGGTTTCCAATAGCCTGTATGTATATTGATTGCCAATAGGTTCTCCTGGTCTCTTGAATATTATTAAATTATTATTATTAAATGCTTTAATTTATCTGGTGTTTGGGTGATTTAAAGATGCCATACGGAATGGTGATATTGCAGGTGGAACTTGTAGCCGGTCGCGATATATTTACGCTGTGATTTGAAATGAATGTTTACTCCTTTCAGGCGTGTACTTCTAATGTGAAGTTTATGCTGTCAAGATTTAAATGTCAGGTTAGTAATAGTATTGTGGGAATGGAGCTGGTCATGATTTGAAATGCTGTCAATCAGTAGCCTTTGAGAGGTTCCTAACAGGGCATGTTTGAAAAGAAACATCAAGACCTCTGTCTTGACAGGCCACTCGTTCTCGTATGCCGAGGTCAAGAAGAGGAAGTCCCTGCCACCTCTTACTCTACCCCTTGGTGTTTGTATAAGGGACTTGTGATGTTTATGATCTCAACAGATCCTTTCAATGGGTCAATAGTTCAATAGGTCAATGGGTCATGAGACACTTCTGAATAAACCAGATGATTATGGGATATTGCATTCGGATTATAACATGTAGAGATATGAAATGACTTTGCATTGAGGATGCTGTTCTTGTCTCTCATGCAGGCATGGTCTGGCAGGACATCGTACAAGCAGCAATACCGAACAGTTCAAGAAGCCTTTGGTGGTCGTCTACTACGATGTCGACTACCTGAAGAACGTCAAAGGAACGAACTACTGGAGGAACAGGTAGTGTATACTTCCTTTGAGTGAGAATCCGCTTGTAAACTGAGTTTGGTTTAAAGCGTATTTTCGTGTATATTGTGTATTCGAGAAGGCAAGTCTTGCCAATAATTGCCAGCAGTGCTTTGCAGAAAGGGAACAGATGTTTTAGTTCATCTGTGTAATAGTAGGATTCCTGTTGTCTTGTGTGTGTGTTCCTTTGATAGTTCTCTGATTAATGTTCTATGGTCATTCCCAGAACAACAATTTTCCTGATAAGCAATCCTGTTCAGTTGCTGGACCTGTGTTTCTGAAATGTCTCCCTGTGTTTGTCCACTCTGATGGCTTGTGCATTTAGACACTGGTGCGTTTGTTTTCAGCCGAAAACTCTTTCCAGAAATATGCCTCTGTTGAAGGACTCAGACACGAGACCTTGTCTTGCCTTTTCTGCCTCATATTCATTGTTTCTCTGTGCATTGTTCTTTAAAGGGTGATCAAGGTTGCGAAGAAGTTCGCCGATGCAGGCAAGAACGTGCATTTCGCCGTGTCCAGTGCCACAGACCTGAGCCACGAGCTGTCCGAATATGCACTGACCTACACTCCCGACAAGCCGGTCGTCGCAGCAAGAGACTCCAGCGATCAGAAATTCGTCATGTCCGAAGAATTCAGGCGAGTCATTCATTCTTTCAAATAATTTGTGTGGTGCTCCTTCAAGAAACCTACTCAGAGGTGCTCTCAGCCAGGCTGCAGCCAACCAAAAGAGACTTGAGGATATGGTAAAATGCTGGCAAATTGCATAAAACTTAAGAGGTTATGAATTTGGCCTATGGGACTCTGAATCCAGAGGTTGTGAGTTCATATTCTCTCCAAGATAAAGAGATATTCCCAGAGTTCTTTTGAACTGGTGCCACTTGCTGTTAAACAACTTCGTGATGAATGTACCCAGTATGTATATCATGCAACTAAATGCTTTTATCATGCTCATGCTTGAAGTACCTCTTGAAGATATTCCTTGCCTACCCAGTTCTGCTAAAGCTCATTCAAAGCCACAGCTACATGTAGAACAAATGTATGTCATTCAACTAAATGCTTTTATCGTGCTGAAACAATTGGAAATGTCGCCGCCAGCGAGGGCTCACAACAGTGTAGAACCCGGCCACCAATCCCCGTTTGGGGCTGAAACGTTGAGGCTTCTTGATTGAATAATTGCTTGCTGGTGAATGGATTTCTCTGGTTGTGAACAATGTTTGATTGGCATTTTGGTTTTGATTGACAGTGTGGAAAATTTGGAGACCTTTGTCAATGATCTGCTGGTTGGTAACCTGAAGCCTTATCTGAAGTCCGAACCAGTGCCTGAACCAAGTGATGAAGCAGTCAAGGTACCAGTCTCATTGACCTAAATTGGTATCATAGCCTGTTGCTCTTAGGTGATATTAATTTTAATAGGTTACTGTGTAACTAGGAATTTAAAATTGATTAATAACATCTGTAAAATTATATTGTCTTCTATTTTTGTATTGATTTCTTTGTTAACCATGTACTAGAGCCATATAGGTTATTATTTTACCATTGTAATTGACGATATAGCATTATTATTGTTGTAATTATTATTATTTTTGTAACCTGGCATTGATATTACTACTGCTGTAGTTAGTTATTTGCACAGTTATCTTCTAAACTCCTTTTGATCGAGGACAAAATAGCAGAGCTCTGTTACTAAGAGCTTTCTTGTCAGCAAGGTTATAATAATAATTATAATTTTTATTTAATTTCAAACTGACAAACCGCAGTGTGATTACAGTCATAGTATCAACAAATGATAAGTTATTACAAAAGTCGAATTTAACTGTCAGCAGCCATGCAAGGCCTTCCCCATTACCCCCAATCTGACCAATGCCACCACTTGCCAATAGAAGGACTTGTCAACCTTGCATGGTGTATTGAGCTTGGTTCATCAGTTCTGTGCCCCAGTGTTTTACATTACTGTCTAATGTATGAACTGGGTGTTTCGAAGAAGCATTACTTATGCCGTACTGTGTTTCGACAGGTCATTGTGGGTTCAACATTCAACGAAATCGTGAACGACGACTCAAAAGACGTTCTGATCGAGTTCTACGCGCCGTGGTGCGGCCACTGCAAGAGCCTCGCTCCAAAGTACGAGGAACTGGCACAGAAGGTCAGACGCTGAAGCTATATAAATGCTCTCGATGTGTATATGTGTGATTTTATAAATATATGTTTGTGTCTGTGTAAGTTTGTGTGTTGTTGTATTGTTATCAGGGCTTTAAATTGCACAGGTAACTGTCTAATGTATGTATTTATGAAAACCCTTAAAAGTATGTATTACATGTATTGGGATGTTTACTTATGTGCTACTTTAGAACTTTTAAAGGTTCTGATCAAGTCTGAGCCGAATGATATGCGAGTCAGTAATAAATATTTTTTTATTGATATATATATTAGAGAGAGACCGAATTTCGGTTTATTTTTCGTTTTTTGGCACCAAAACTGCAAATTTTTCGGTTTCAGCTCGTTTTCGGCTGAAACTGGTATTGACAGTTTCGTTCCAGTTTCGTTTTTGGTCGAAACAAAGTTCGTTTTCGGCACAATCTAAAACTGTAAAGCTTAGTGTCTACCGACGGCGGCTTCATATAGTCTGGCAAGTAGAGGTGCGTCCTGTAAGGCATAATTAGTATGACATCTTTGAGTTTAACGCTTAGAGTTATCTATTTATATGGAAATTAATATTGTCAGCACGGAGAGGGCAAAATGCGCCCAGTCATAACGAAATGCCTTCGGTCGAATCGAAATGCTTTCAGCCGCATCGGCCGACCTAGCTAATTGGAGTCATTCCCACATCTGCTGTGTTTAGCCAATGGCTCCTATAGATTGTAGCTTGGGCTGGTAAGCGTTGTGTATAATATATATAGGCCTAGTACATACATACTTGTGCACACAAATATATATGACGATGGATATTAAGTGCAAGTTTGGCTGCATTTAACATCATCAGTGGTGACGATATATATTTATTGTGCAGGCATTTATATATTTCGTTTTTGGCCGAAACTGACCTTACAGTTTCGTTTTCGCCCGAAACCAAAGCTTCAATTTCGGTGGCGTTTTCGTTTTTGGCCGAAAATACAAAAATGGTTTCGTTCGGTCACTAATATATATATATATGTCACATCGCAAACCGTTACACCATCCATATGAATTGTTTAGTACTATTGTTGTCTAATTCAATCAAGGAACAGATATTAAATAGTCGTGCATTCGTTCGACAATTTCTCAGTTGTCAATAGAGTTTAATTGATGGTCTAATGCTAAGTGAAATCGATAGCCAACAAAGGAAGGGAACTGGTAGACATGTTCATGACAT
Organism: Bimastos eiseni; assembly: GCA_959347315.1. Classification (NCBI taxonomy): domain Eukaryota; kingdom Metazoa; phylum Annelida; class Clitellata; order Crassiclitellata; family Lumbricidae; genus Bimastos; species Bimastos eiseni. Next base: position 1,057,344 of record OY365813.1, on the reverse strand, counting down.
GTTGCTGTGTTTTATCTTTATTCAGTTGAAAGATGACCAGGATATTGTGATTGCCAAGATGGACGCCACGGCCAACGACGTTCCTAAGCCGTTCGAAGTGAGAGGGTAAGAATCGTGGGTGTCTAAATTCACTTTATAAATCTTTTAGATGGTGAAAGCTTACCAGAACTGCCAGCATTTCGCTTGGTAGCTATTGGATGGTGACCAAGTGAAGAATTTATGGAAGGTCATTTGCCCATCACAACTTGTGTATAGGGCTTTTGGGTCAGTGCCATTTTACACACTGGTCCATCCATGTCTATTGAATCACTCACACTAGCTTTGCAAGATCCTTCTTTTCTCTTATATTATTTTATTTTGCTTCCAATTTGACGTCTTATTTTTGGTGTTAACAATAGCAATAATTTTATTGCAACCAAATCGAATCAATTGAAAATAAAGGTGTACCATAATAAACATATGCAATAGGAAATTAAATATTGAATGACGTCGGGCTAAAAGGATGGCCCCTAAGGGATATCCTCCCACTGACAGGGCCACCCATAACAGCATATCCAATGTATAGCTTCAATGGTTGCAGTTTATATAATGTTGGCCTAACGAGTAGATATGAAATTATATAGTAATAAAAGTTAACTAATCGTAACTAAGCTTAATTCGGCGGTGCCTCTTCCATTGCCACAATTGGTGAGCGAGGGAACTCTATTTCCAGTTGAGATTATAAATAATAGGAAGGATTTTAGCTTATGCTTAAAGCAGTATAGCAAGGATGATAGTTGGACACTGGGAGGAATTTGATTCCCAATTTTAGGTCCTGTACATTTAATAGAATATTTACGGATGTTAGTGCAGGCATATATCAGTCGATATTTGTTCATGGATCTAGTATTGTACGGTGACTGTTGCTTTAGAGCTGAATTCATGCTTTACAGTGATAATACATATCTGATTGATTAATATCGATTAAAGAAAAGCCTGATGCACATTGTGTTATTGAAATGAATGTTTTTCATTTCAGATTCCCAACGTTATACTTTTCGCCAAAGGGTTCAAAGGAAAATCCCAAAAAATATGAGGTAAATAAGGTTTCTCATTATTTAACATTAATTGGCTCACAAGCTAATTTTGCCAGTTCATCAAGTTTATATACCCACAGCCTTCAATCGATCATTTAACCCATATACAGATTCAATCCTTGGTACTGAGCAGCTAGGTAGCTGTACAGTGTGCTCATTGGGGCACTGTATAGTAACTAGAGTACATTGCACTGTTTCGTGCACTGACCTGGTCTTTGGAGCGTTATTCCCAAGTAAATGAAGTCTTGTGTTGTAGTCAAGTAGCAGTATCAATCATCGAGTTCTTTACTCTTTAACGACTGACTCCATTGGTTTTAACCGATCAGCCACCGTGCCACACACGGTTGCTGATCGGTTGGAGGGTTGATGGTTTCTACTATTCATTGTGCATGTTGTGTGATAACCTCTGATTTTGATGCAGTTCTTGTTATCTGCAAAATTCATGATAATTGAGTTATGAAACATAATCGTAACTAAGAACTGGGCACTTGCTGTAAAGTTGCAGTTTGTCGGCTTGATTCTGAGTTGAACAAATAGTGAATTGGAATTGTTTCTGCAAATCACCATTGACTTTGCACTCCTGAGTAGATGTTTTTTAAAAGGCGCTATATAAATCCTAAAAATAAGCAAGCATTGTGGCTTTGGATAAATTGTTGTTCATGGAATTGAAGAGATGTACAAAACACTCGCATTTCGACTTCAATACAGATGAATCCAATTGATTTTGAATTAAGTGTATTTCTGTTCTTTATAGGGTGGTCGAGAAGTGGATGATTTCATCAAGTACCTGGCCCGCGAGGCTTCATCTCCGCTCACCAACTACAGCCGCGACGGAAAGAAGATCAAGGCGAAGAAGGGCAAAGTTGAATTGTAACAAAGTAGACGATTTGCCCACAAGTAGACACATCCGGACGATAAAGAAGTCTTTTCTAGAGACTCTGTCGATTACTTCCCTATGAGACGTCATCATCTGAATTGAAACATTCTATGTGGGACATCTGTACAGTTTAAATTGTTCTGGAGACTTGTTGATGGGAGACATTTAGTTGTGTGTCGATCGTTAATGTCGGCACGGCCGGTCTGAAATGAAAGGACCGTTCGATTTTTTTTCACATGTGCTTTAATCCTTTAACGACAAGCTTGTACTGAAATTTAGGGGAAGCCTTTGCAGATCGTCGTTTAAGGATTAACAAGTCTCCGTAACATGGCTGAAGCATTCTCATTTGTTTCTGTGCGATTTAATCTTCGTGTTTGTCATAAAAATCTGGTTTCTGCTGCTTATAAATGAATTATCGACGGTAGGAATTTTTAAAATAGCAGCTTTTAAGCATGTTGGCGATTTGTTTACTGTAGCATCGGTGAAGAAATGCGAGATCTGATCTGCTTGATGATATTTGTGTGCCTCAGATAAAATAATGAGCGTGGATCGAGAGTTTTAGCAATGGAATAGAATGAGGTATTATAGGTCATGTCTGTTCTTGGTTCTGCAATAGTCCAATGACATTTAGAATCCGAATGAGCATAAACTTAAATGTGACTTGTTACCTGTTGGGATGACGTGCTGCTATTTTCTAAATTCCTGTTGAGGTAAGTTTTTACCGATGCCTCGTCCACCTGGTGTTTGGTGATCTGTTCGTCTTTGGTCAAGTTCTGACATAGAGCGTATAGTATACTCTGTTAATAGAGTTCTGGGTTTTATTGACGGATGCCAGAATTGTCGATTGTGAGATCTCAAGCCAAGTCTGCACTTAACTATACACACTTCATTCCAAATAAGCTTCTACACGGATTTCATTAGTTTTGTTCACTTAATCGACTAATTGTACTGTAAAAACCAGCTCTTCTCTACACTCCTCGAATGTCCATGTCATGTGCATGGGCTAGTTTTCATTGACATTGGCTTTCCTTGTTCGAAATTGTATTGTAATATCAAGAGGATCACTTTGAATTCTTTTGGTATCTGATGTGCAAACTTTTTGGCCAAGACATGCTTGAATTAAGGCACTTTACACTTCTGTTAGGTAATTCTGTCAAAAGCGTTGATTCACCGAATAGTTTTTACACTGTTTGGGATGACGATGGATATTAAGTGCAAGTTTGGTTGCATTTTGGCGTCTTTTGTAAACGTCTTTCGTTAGTCGTTTGTTAAGAATTAAAACTATTGACATGTGTGCTGGTTAAATAAGAAGACTTCCACAGAATTCTGATGCGTACTGGAAATTGTCGCCGAGATTATGTGAATCCGTTTTGATTTGATGAATCAGGATGATAGAGCGGCAAATCACAAAGAGTCGGCTTTTAATGATTTTCATTTCTGTTGTTCACTTTTAGTTATGGTCATTAAAATTTCAGTTTATGGAATCTGTGGTGTTTTGATTTCTCAAATGCTAAGTAAGATTTTCTAATCGGTTTCAAACTGAAACTTATTTTGGTTAAACCGTTTCTTTATCAAAGCAAAGTAAATAAACAGAATAGTTGTGTTATAAGTAGTTGTGTTTTGTCCTGTGAATTTATCGAGTGGCTTTCAAGAGCCTCTGATTGTATGAGCTGGTTGAACTGGGAATGAGTAGGCTTCTTTGAATTGAGGGGTGCTATATAAATCCTTGGAATGAGTGTGTGTTTTGGATACCGTTTAAGATAATGCTCTTTTGTTGATTGTTGGCCTTCACATACCTTTGCTTATATTAACTTAATTGGTGCTGACTTTAAACTAGTCAAAAATCTCCATAGTTGTGGTTGTATAGAATGGCTTACGCCTCGAATAGCAGGTGGTGAACTCTGTCAGGATGGAACGCTAACATTGCTTGCACTTTGGCAGTGCCAGTCCCAGGCCTGGGTAAAGGAGGTCAACGCTACTGATCAGAGACAGACAGACATACATAATCTGCTTTCCTCGATACTCACATCTCTATCTTCGTCACATCGCTGTGTCTTCGATGAACTTAATTGGCTTTGCTCCCTCTCCGTGCTTGCATACAATTTAGAATCTTCTGTCTAATCTTTAAGGCTCAGCGATGTCTGATATCTCTCAGCTGTCTCCTTAAATTCTATCTGTTAGTCTCTCATCCTTTCTCGTCCTCTCACTTTTCTCAAAACCTGCTTCTTGCGTAGCCATGCGCAATCGCTGAGCTTCTTAACAGTTAACTGTGATAGAAACGCTTTACAAATGCTTACAATACATATGATATGTGTCAAGTGCTGGTTAGGAAATTAGTTTTACCATTGATAAATCTGAAACAACCAATTGGGTTGAATTAGTTGGGCATGACGCAAATAATAATGATAGACAATTTGTATATTGCCAACTGCAATGTGCATGAGCAAAAATAGCCACAGGTAGGCAAAAACTATCACCATCTGCACCTATAATAAGTTCGTAGGTGAAACGATTGCAAGATCTCGAAATCTGCTTCCTGGCTGTGAACCACATTACCTATGCGTGTATTCTTGAATGGGCACTATATAAATGTCCAGAGTGAAGAAGAACTTCATAACACCACTCAATGTGCTAAAAGCAAATGCCATGGTGACCATTCACTGCTTTTAGCACATTGAGTTGTTGAGCAAGCCAAGTTCCAGGGCCATTAGGCCTACTGTTGGAGGCCAAGAAAAAAGCAGCGAAACAGCTTATGATGGAAATGAGTCTATGCTAAGTTTAGTTCTTATTTGAAATCTGAAGGCTATGACAGATGTTGTAGAACAATATATTAGATTAAGAAGAATACACAGTGCTGGCTTCTAGCCGTTATCGTTCATTAATTGAAGTAATTGAATAACAAGTCTTGTAATCGAATAACATCTTAAGTTCAGTTTTTTTAATTGTATTTCAATTACAATATTAAAGTTAACCTGCAAAAGTCATTAAATAAAATAGCCTGATTATAGATTGCAATTCCGGAATTCGGAAATTCTGGAATTCCGGAAATTCCGGTCTTTTATAAATACCGAAATTCCGGAAGTTTTGAAGCACGAAATCCGGAATTTCGGAAGTGAAATTATGGGTTTAAATAGCAGTTATCATCATTGTTATTATCATTATTCATGGAACACAAGATGCAGAACTTCATTTTATTTACATAATTATGATATTTGTGAATATAATATAGCCTAGTAGGTCCTATATATTTAAAGTTTAACTCTGCACAAAGATACAGACAGAAGGCTACTGATGAGGAGTCTGTTAGCATTATTTTTTGGTTGAACATGTGTAGCAAGTAGCTACTTTGTTGAATCTGATCATGCATTTTCTTCTGCCGACGTTAGGCCTATTTGCTCCGTGTTGCAGGCTCAGTGATAAAACCTTGGACTCACTGTGCTCCCAGCGTTCATATTATTCGAAACATGACTGCTGCATTATGGTTTCATTAACACCGCGGATTATAGGCTATATCTGTGTTCTTTACATTTTTAACTTTTTATCCATTTCTTTGACCATTGTCACTGAATATTAACTTTGTGATACCACCGACGCTACTTCCGTGTGTAGTTTGTTATTATACTGGTTAAGAAGACATAAAATTAGTATTTGAATTTGATAGGAATTTGTTGGAAATTGACAGTAATAGTCGGTCAACACGTTCATAGTGAGAATTTCGGAATTCCGGAATAATCTGGAATTTTACCAAAAAAAATCCCGAAATTCCGGACAAATGATTATGGTTCGGAATTGCAATCTCTAAGCGTGCCGTGATACATGTAATTATAGCGCTACAGAAATACCTAGTAGTTAAACTTAGTAACAGAACCGAGTGCGTGTCCATGTAGCGTGCTGCCATCTTCAGTCCGTTAAATACGTGGCAGTTGTTTTTCCTGATTTTCTAGATTTTTACCTTAAAATTATTTAATAATGTACGGAATTCCGACAGCCCTGTGGTTGAGTTGTGTTGTCGTGTGTTTGCAGTGCATCGCCAGTGTTTCTAGTTATTTCATTACTATCGATGCTCATGCAGAAGAATGTTTCTTCGATCGCGTTACGTCTGGCACGAAAATGAGTCTCATGTTTGAGGTGGCCGAAGGCGGTTTCCTGGACATCGATGTCCACGTAAGTACGATCAGCTAAAGGTTATGACAGATAATTCAAAAGACTAGAAATGCGCTCTACTATAGATAGCTTTGTAGTTACCTTTTTAAATGACCCTTGACTTCGAGGTGATTGTTAACTAATGCCTGGAAAATTATGAAAACGATGTCACTCAGCGTTTGACAACACATTTGTGCTGCTACGGCCACTCCCTTACCAGTTTGAAGCAATTTAAGATGTGCAGTGAATGGCTGATGAGATAATCTTAGATTTGAACAATCTCATATTATCATTAGAGAAGTGTACATACTGTACAAGTCTTCCAGTTCGATAAGAAGAGATTTAAGCAATTTATTGCGTCAAGAGTGGCAAAGACATATTAAGGCTTAGTACAGAAAATCTTTAATTGATGAGATCAGAGTTTTAGGATGCTGTGTTAGGCAAACATTTACATTATTTGTAACATTCACTTGACATTTCTGGTGAGAGATAACAGCAGTGCGGGAGTTAGCTTGTAATAGATGCTGATGACAGTGAAATGTGTAGCTGTGTGATTGTATGTGATCTCTTTTTTTACAGATAACTGGACCGGATGGGAAGAATATCTACTCGGGCGAGAGAGAGTCGAATGGCAAGTACACATTTGCGGCTCACATGGACGGAATCTACAAGTACTGCTTCAGCAACAAAATGTCGACGATGACGCCAAAAATTGTCATGTTTAGCATGGATGTTGGCGACAAGCCAAAGACTGAAGTCGACAAAGATGCGGAGGGTTAGTCAAGCTTCAGTTACTCTCTGTGACACTCAATCAATAAATCAATCGATCAATCAATCAATTTCTAACATGAAGTGTGCTGGTAAGAGTCTTCTTTTGAGAAAGTCACTTTGTCTCCAAACTTCAGTTCATCAATGCGCATCTGTTACTCAAGTTAAATCAAAACTAAGAATTTGTCTATTTACATTATGACTAGGATTGTAGTGAAACGCGCTGTCGTGCATGACTTGCTTTGTTAAAGCTTGCTCTGAATATCATTTATGAACAAAAATAATCAGATGATTTCTATGGTGTCGTAGCTCAGCCAAAGGAAAGGGTGCTGCGCATGAGTTCAAACTGCTTCGGCCATTCACTCCCTTCATAGGATACCCTCGGATGCATTTCATCGACATCTCAAAACTGTTCTTTTTGCTTGGGCCTGGATCGGGAGCGCCTCTGAGTAGTGTGGTCTTGAAGGGGCGCTATATTAAATTAATAGATAAATTAGATTCAGAATACAATTGTATTGTACCTTCAGCCATTTGAATCTGATATGGTTTGGTTTGCTTTTCAATGGTTTGGTTTGATTTTGAAGCATATGTGATTGAATTACATTTGAGTTTGATGGATGATTCAGTTCTTTTAGTTTTGAAGCTGATGTGCTTTGGTTTGTTGTTGAAGCCACACAGAACAAATTAGAGGAGATGATTAACGAACTTTCCACTGCCCTCACTGGTGTCAAGCATGAACAGGAGTACATGGAAGTCCGAGAAAGAATTCATCGAGCAAGTAAGCGATACGACTATCAACACAGCAGCTGCATGTCTTGTGATGCCCAACTTTTTCCTTAACTGCGGTTATTCAGGATATTGGTTTGCTCAGATGTGAGTCCTTTGCCAGAAATAAAGAGTAGGGTGTCCAAAAGCATTAGAACTTCTGATGAGGGAGGAATGAATTATACTTTATATCATATTTGACACAATTTATGCGATTCCAAAATTATTTCCACCCCTCCAAAGGATTGGTGGTTGGCTAAGGGCTTGAATTGAGTGCTGCCAACAGATGCCTTGTGTAGTGCTGCATTGTAGATGCTTCCAGAGTAGACTACTTTCAAATCCTTTTCAAAGTGACCTCTTTAGTTATTACTCCAACAGAAATAAACATTAAGTAGAACTTTTCCTGGCTCATGATGTGATTGCACTTTAGAGACAGTGTGCTGTCTGTTTTATTTTATACATCTTATTTAACCAATGCCTCCACCTAACGAAATCACAACTAGTCAATCATAGAGGTAGTGAGAATCGAAGATGCTTTCTCTTCACGTCATTGTCTTATCCATTGCTCTACGAATACCTCTGAAATTCCATAACCACGTCAGTAAGACAGACAGGCAGCCCATAGTGGAAAAGCAGCTTGGAAAAGGTAAGTCATAAGCTGTGAACAAAAGGACACAAACGTCTGACTAGAAAGAACTGATATCGGGAAGAGTTTGAAAATCCTGGTCCAGCAGCTTGCACCAGGAACGGTTCTAGTTCGAGACATAACCATAGAAAGAGAAAGAAAGGTGACCTTTCACTGAATAACGAGTCCAAGGAATGAAGATCTGCATTGCTCTGTCCATTTCTAGCCATCAGTCCTCATAACATCAGTTGAGCTCAACCTTTGCCCATCACAATGTTATAAATATCTTTTTGGTTCAGTTAACAAATACCTGACTATTGTACAGAGCCCCTAAAGGGACATGAAAGAAAAATATTTTAAGTCGTGCGAATGAGAAATATCTCGTTCGCACCATAGACACTCGTGCGCATGAGATACAGACTCGTTCCCACGACTTATTAACTTGTGTGCACGAGATATTAACTCGTTCCCTCGACTTAATAAGTCGTGCGCACGAGATAATAACTCGTTCCCACGGCTTACTAAGTCGAGGGAACGAGTTAATAACTCGTGCGCACGACTTATTTGACCAATAGCAGGCCGACTTTTCTGTGACGTAAAAAACTTCTATTTTGGTATTTACGAGGAAACACATAGTTCTATAAACGAAACAATGTCTAAGATAGAGTGATTCGGGCTTTCCATTCTAAACTTAAATGCCATGTTTTCAAGAACTCTTACCCAGACTCATTATTTGACATTCCACCTGTCACTTCTCTACGAAAGCGACACCCTCCTTAACAGCTACTCTGCCTCTGTGCCGACCTTCTAGAAACCGAACTCAGACCTCCCACGGACTATCCTTTGGACAACCCTTCAGATTTCACGCAGCGCTCATGAATAAGCTGGTGCCCTGCGCATAGCTTTTAAGTGGCGCTTTAGAAGCTTGGAGATTACGATTATGAGTGGTAATACTAGGGGTGTATGATATGTGGTGTGAAAGGCTTAGGCCTATAAAGAAGGCATTTAAAGCTACAATGTTATTTGTGAGGCCGTTTCAACAGTGAGCGTGTGCCAGACTGGGGATATCACTACAGGCGAATATGAAAATGATGTTTAGATTGAGAAAGCTACATTCAATGATGACGAGCTGCATGCCAGTTCAAACTTCAAGTGTCTCTTGCTCACAGTTATTTTGCTTGTTGTTTGCAAGCTACTGACAATATCAGATAAATTTATCCGGGCGATTTATCGTATTAGTTGTTGGAATTTGGGACGCTAAAACAATAAATTGCCCTTTGCCATTTTTTGCAGCGACGTCATTATATCCCCGAAATAGACTTTTTTACATCACAGAAAAGTCGGTCTGCTATTGGTTAAATAAGTTGTGCACACGACTTATTAAGTTGAGGGAACGAGTTGTTATCTCATGCACATGAGTTTGTATCTCATGCGCACGAGATAAAATATTCTTCTTTCATGTCCCTTTAGGGGCTCCGTACTATTGTGCCTCATCACCAGCTCTTTAATCACGTGTTCTTGCTGGTTAAACATTAGCATTATAATTTACTACTCTGTGTTACAACATGTTCTCTCAGTGCAGCAAAATCCAGACAGCTTTGTACCACAGCAGCTACCTGTCAAACATCATTTGGCTACAGAAAGTAATAGACATGCTGTACTTAACCATCTTTGGTGCACTTATTACAGGGAGAGGTTGATTTGGTTCACAATGCAGTGTAGTGCTGTGCCAGTATAATAATTATAATAATACATTTTATTTATTCATGTGGAACTCGGGATCAATGAATTAAGCCATTTTGTCCTTTCAATGAGATTGGGTTATCTAGAGCCTCTTCTTCTTAGACAATCAGCATGTTCAAACATCAAATTCAATTTGGATTCCTTGTGCTTGGTCACTGACTATTTGGAACCAAATTGTAACGGTCATTCAAGAGGAGGTTTTAGCATCCCTCTCTTGTATTTGCCTGCTCTTAGTCTTTCATCTTGCTTGCTTTCTTCTGTTTCAGTCAATGATAACACCAATTCTCGCGTTGTTCTCTGGTCGTTCTTCGAGGCTCTCGTTCTCGTCGCCATGACGCTCGGCCAGGTCTACTACTTAAAACGGTTTTTCGAGGTTCGCCGAGTCATCTGAACTGACCAGCTCGGGGATTTCCAAATTTCCATCAACAGATTTAATTTAAATTTCAGAAAATTTTTATTTTGAGCTCTTGATAAGACTGGCGTGAAAACAGCACAATTGCTTTTGGTTCTTGGTTTGGTTTTCGTTGTTTGAAAGTGATTCCTGAATCTGCTGTTGGACTGTGTGCGTGGGTGCAACTGTTTGTGTATCTGTGTTTGTTTATGTGAGGCTAAATGCTTTCCAGATCAGCTTCAATAGTTTACTGTAAATTCCGAACTTGGTATCGATGGACTGACCGTTCCAGTGTCGTGGATTACTTTCATTGATTGTAATGTATGGTGTCAGATTTGTGAAAGCACTCGACGGTAGATTTCTGTTTCGGGAATAGTACTACAGACAGATTATCGGAATATATTGTTTGCTGGGAATAAAATCATAACACTAATTGTCCAGCTTGTTTCGTACTTGATAAACGAGTTTATGGGTTCACTGCCACGTAGTGTAGGTCCACTTAGTCTTCTAGAGCATTCAACCATTTTGTAGCCAAACTCTACACTTGACCTTCATTAAAGTTCTTGTGTTGAGTTGCTATGGTATAATTAGCAGTGACAATTCTGCTATTGTGACTGGGTTTTGTATGTGCACATGTGTATACTACTATACTTGTGTGTGTATACATTTATATATTTATATATAGTTATATATGTATATATATAGTTATATATATATATATTTTTTATGAAGAAATATTTTAGCACTATGATGATGAGCTGCACTGGTTTCCCAGTTGTTTTTTAGTCATCATTACAGGGTTAAAACTTTTTAAAAAATTTTTAATGACTTCCAAAAAAGTTTCTTGAAAAGACTTTTCATGTTTGTGTTACGTATATGATATCATAATAATAAACATCTTCCAATCCTCTTGTAGTACACAATTCAGCTTCACTTCTGGTTTCCTTTACCAATCTGACTTTTTGTTACAAAAGACATTTTAAATCTACTTCAATAATACATGTCAAAATCATTGAGCAAGAGCCTTGATTCCTTAACTACTATGGTGATAGTCTTTGTCAGAATGAGCTCTCCTACTGCTACATGTATTCAAACAACTTAGCTCGAACTTCTTCAATTACTCTGGTCTGGCATACAAGCAAGACAGAAAAACCGTTCATGCAACATATACCAAGAAGCAGATGATTACACCTAAAAGCAAAATGTCAAATGGGAAAACTAATATAGCTAAAATGCATGATGGTACAGCAAAGTGTGGCTCTGTTCTACTTAGATAAAAACACTACCAGACATTTAAGTTCCTGACACTGTGTGATTTTGTATCAGACAAATTATGTATGCTGATGTTAGTAGCTGTTAGTAGTTAAGATTACAGAAGTTACTTAGTAAATCGTAGTAACGTAAATTCTTGTGTAATAACTGTTTACCAGTCAACTCAAAACACTTGTGCACCTGAAAGGTTGCATTATAATATAGTGATGATGCTCTCTCTAGTCTGAATTAATTTTAAATTTGAATTAAACTTTGAATCCATGTTCCTGACTGCATATGCTAATAATCTGTAATGTAAGAAGAGTCGGGTACAGTCTCATTAATTATCTTAACACAAAATACCAGTTATCTTCCTCTGTGATTTTGCCTTGACTAGGAATCCATCCTGCACTTCACAAATCTCTGATGTGGTCGACTCTCTTGATATTTGATCAGAGACAACTTTAAAATGATGATGTGCAATTGAATCTTTGTATTATGCCGAGATTTTAGGCCCATACCAGAATCATTCTGTATCAAAATTATGTTAAATTACAAGGCTTAGGTTCTGCCAGTTACAGATAGCAGTTAACTCAACCGTCTGACAAAGTTTCTATTAAATGTAAGAGAAATGGATGGATTGCCAAGCGAGTCTTTGCTGGGCATGACAATTCCTCAAGAATACGAGTTCAGAGAAGGTTCTGTGTTAGTAGTGGCCGTCTTAATTCCATTCTGAAGGAGGAGGAGGAGAGGGAGCAGTGTTTTGTGGAAAATCGTTATCAGCTGTCATAGGTTGACCTCTGAGACCTGAAGAAGACAAATCTCTCACAATATAAAAACTTTCAAGTGAATTTCCAATTGGTTACATAACCTGTCAGTTAGAGAATTCTTCTTCTATAACATCCATGGTTGACCGAAATCCGTGCTTTGCTCCATGTGCGATTGTGTGTGCTTGGGCCTGTCATTGATGACTAACTAGTTCACTGTACTTTCTTTTGCTACCTGATGCAATAGTCCAATTGCATATGACATTTAACATGGGTGAAAGCGCTTTTGTGAGATACTTAAAATGCAGTGTGTTAAGCAAATAAAAACATAAATAGATTGTGGGGAGAAGTAAGTTGGGAAAGAACAAGCAGTTGACTGAGAAATACCAAACCCTTTAGCTTGTAGTCACAGTACTTTCGGTTTAAAAAAAATTATTAGCATCACCCTTCTCCTTTATCCAGGACTGTGACTGGCACTTCCAGAGTGCGAGCAGTGGTAGAGTTTGGCAGCATTACTTGCCTGCTCCCATTGAGGATGGTTCTCTTGAAGGTGGAAGACAGACTATGAATGGGTGACCTGCTCTAGAATATTTAATCAAACAAACACCTGTGTTTCTCACCTGGTCTTGCAGCATAGGTATCTTCTGAGGGAATCAGCTGTTGCATATTTACGTAACTGTGAGGCTCTTCTGAAAGCACAACCATTGTTGGTGAGAAATATAATGCAACAAGAAGCAACAGATTCTTGTATGTAAGAAGGCATTCTGAAGCCCGGTTCAACATAGTCTGATGTCGGCCCATTACATTGCCGAGAAAACTGCAAAATATGCTAACTGGTCATTTTTGACTCATTTGTATAATATTAGAAATTAAAAAGCATTTGTGCATTTCAGCAAAAATCTGAAAATGAGCAAAAATGGTTTTTTTGTTTCCTAGCAATGTAATTGACCAACATATAATTGGATTGCTTTGGTTTCTGCTGCATCAAAGGGTTCGCAGAATTTTTAACAAAGATGCTTGAGACTTGTTATCTCTACCTTCTCCTCTATATAAAGATACCTCTATCAGATTATTGAAGCCTTCAATATCAAATCAAGCTTTACCTAAGAACTAATTAATTCTCTCTTGTTTCTTACTTTGATTTTTGTTCTGTCGTAATACCTCTTCGGTAACAAATTTTGAATCTGAAACGAAGAAAACATTTAAACAAATATGCACACACACACACACACACACACACACACACACACACACACACACACACACACACAAGTAGAAAGAGTAATTAAAAGACAATGCAAATAAGTATACACATAGAATTTTCCTGTTGGAATAAATATTCATTGAGGTCCTGTTTCAATTCAGTTCAAGACAGATTTTCTTGCTACCAAAATACATTTGTTTTAAGCATTTACAAAGTCCTGTGAAGTAGCGCTTTTCAGAGGAGCTTAATAATAAAAAATGTTTGTTACAATACACTACATTTGGATATTTATACTGCACCTCTACTGAGGGAGCTGTGGCAGAATTTGTACACAAATATGAAGACCATTTTACATGACATGCTTCTGCCTCTGTTTTCAACTTTTCATCTTACAGATAAATTGAGTTGGAGAGTTTTCCAAGTCAGAACTTTGCTACAGAGCAGTCTCCTGTATATTATGCCTCCAATCAAAGGTGGCTTGGTAAACTCTTTACTGTCAGGTCAGTATATCACACGACTTCCTTACTTCCAAGCTTGACCTGTGGCCAAACTGTTCTGTAGTGAATTGAAACAACTCTCTCTGTCCACTGTCATTTCATGGAGTCTGTACTCTGTTGAGCAGCCTCAAACCTACCATCAGCGAATTGCGCTTTGACCAGCACAGTTAACTTCTGGCCATACTGCTTTGTTGTGATACTTACAGTTAGACAGAGTACTTACGGTTGGAAGCAGCTGATAACTGCGGCACATTGAGATAATTGGGGATTGGCTGACCACTGCACAACTGCTCTGTGCAGAAAGGAACAGCATCAACAAGTTAGGAAACTAATATTTAAGATACACAGCTAATAATATTCTCACCTAATCAGAATAATAATGATATGAGAAGTAGTGGTGGACCAATCATTATGGATTTGGGATGTAGCCGTTCTCATATTTCCATGGATCAGAGAGAAATCAGCCTTCCGTTTCAATTCTTCTGCTGCAATACCTTCACTCTGTTGCTTGTTACCATACCCTTCCTTGTCAGAAATGGATGACATGTATATGTTTCATATGCTATGATAAAAGTACTGAAAATAACAACACAAGGATTACATTTATCCAAAAGCTTGGGTGATTTCATATGATTTTAAACTATTGCCTTTCGCAGCCTTTTCTTCCTGCCTCAACTTGATGAAGCCTCTTATCCAAACCAGACATTGACAATTTTCCAGAGCCATTTTAAGCCCCAAGGCTTCATGAATTATGTACCATGGGCAACAAAAATAAATAATAATAATCTGTTGGACCAGGTCTTGCTTATTCATGACTCAAATAATAATAAATGAATTTATTTTTATAGATCATGGATGCTACCCAATTAAACCGATATTAGTGTTGGCTACTCACTGTTTAGCCCAGCTGAAGTTTGTGGTGTGTTGATGTAATTGTGAGATGTCCACAAAGGTTCAGTTGAAGGTCCTAGGTCTCTAGACACATTTTCTAAAAGTATCAAGCAAAGAAAAAAATGTGATGCTCTATGTCAGCGATGTTTAAAACCCCCACCTGGAATGGGGGCACAAACCCCACCCACTCACACTGCCAAGGAGCAAATTGAGCAAAGCGGCTTTGTTTTACAAGCTCCTTAAGACTGATACGTATAGCCGTGGTTGAACTGAGAGTGCCTCCGGGTATACTTCTTTCGGGGCGCTATATGAATATTAAGTCGAATGAATGAGTTCTACAGATTCAAAGCAGGACTGACCGCATTTGATTGGCTGCACGGCACGACCAACCAACTTGGAAAACAAATCCATGGCTTCTGATAGACAACTAACAAGATGATTGCTCTGCCAAAAACACACAGAACTTTCAATACATTGTACTATATCTAAACATTTGCAACCTGCTGTCTTGAGGATTCTACTAACCTCTAATATGGTTTGTTTGCTCTTAACATATACCTTACAGTGTGATATTTGTAATTGTAAATGTAATCTGACACTTGTGAAGTGCCATTTAAAAAACTTATCAGTGGCACCTCTGACGAGAGAGAACTAGTGGAATTGATGTAGAAATGATGCAGATTCAGGTGCAATTATACAATTCTACATGAGTAGATGTACTATAGAATAGATGGACACTAGGTGCTGGTGGGTCAAACAAAGGCAGAGCTTTTGAACTGAGCTGTAGTTTACATAAATGCACGATCTGGAAACTTGTAAACATACAATTTTATTACTGTAAACAACCATATTGGAAAATGAGTTGATGATGAATTCCTAATAATGTCATAAAAGTTTAAATATGGTCTACACTGGTTGGAATACTAGAAAAATTGTGAAATAATCCTAAACAATAAAGGTGCTTGTCTGGCAGTTCTGTACTTGTGTTGCCACCAGACTAGGCGCCTAGAATGAAACTCCTATAGCAGCGCTAGAACAACACTTTGGTATAGGCCTACACTTCAATATCAACAGGTAATTTAGCATTAGCACCGCATAGTTTGTTTTTAATGAAGTAAGCAACCTTGTGGTCAATTTCAAGCAGAAAGCCATCTGTAGTGTTCAATAGAAGATAATGTCTGAAACTAAACAAAATGAAATTTAAACAATATAACTTATTTGGGCAGAGTGGCAGCTTAAAATGTTGAAATAGTTTAATTATTATTAAAGTAGCACTTTATATACTTTATGCTTTACAGCATAAGAGTGATAAATAAATTATATAGGCACTAAATATTCAGAGTCATTAATATTAATACCTAACAAAATAAATGCAACAGCTAGGTTCAGAAAATGAAAAGCGATGACCTTCTGGTGTCCATCTATGTTACTATGTACACATCCAAAATAGTATTGTATAATTTTGCAAGGAGCGATGTAGGCTTGACAAATACGCAATGGGCTGACTTGAAAGCCAATAGTCCGTTAAGAAATCCCTGAGGCAGCCAAGCGAAGGAAGCGCAACCGACCTCATTTTCTTAGTCTCAGCGTATGGAGCGGATGGCTATTACAGTCCTCTCCCTCTTATCAGCTCACCAACAGTGTGCGGTCAGTGTAGGCCTACTCATGTTGGCTAATGGGCACAAGTGGGACAGAAATATTTTTAAAAATTATGCCAGTCCAAAAGCACGCTATTTAGCACCGTTACCGTCGTTACGTGTATGTTGTAACTGACTAGGAAGTTAAAATATGCATATTGCTTGATTGCGTCTTTTGTTTTTCACCTTCCTGTTCCTTTTCGATAGGTGATGACGTATTTTCCGGTGCTCAAGAAGCTCCGGTGTGACCTCATCAGAATGTTACTCGCCGATCGACTCAACGTTCTCTCCGCTTCTTCTCGTGTTGCAAACTCCATAAACCATCTGGAACATTAACTTATACAACGTAAACACAACAGATCAGAGTGGCAGCTTGAAGCCAGAACAGAATCAATTCTGCCGAGTGGGTAATATTTTTATTTATATCCATTGCATGACCGTATACTCAGGCTCGCTGAGAGGGAGTAGCAGAGTAGTCGGGCCATTCTATGAAAAAAACACTTAACCCCCAATAAATGCGAACAAAAGGTTTCTCGACAAATTCTGATACCATTTTTTAATGCTTATTAACATACTAAAAGTCTACTCTAATCTGACCATCAGAAAAGGGTCATTTTCAAGATGGTTCCAACATGACCGCCGATAGCTAAAATTGTCAATATCTAAAGAACCATTCAACATAGAAAGGTGTTTTTGGTGTCAAACCGTAGGTTTTAGTGCATTCTTAGTAACAAATATTCTATTAGGACCATGACATAAGAGTCACTTTCGAAATGGCAATGTTAACTATCGGCGGCCATGTTGGAACCATTTGGGGGGGGGGGGGTCAGTCATAGAATGACCCGACTAGAGGGCAAATATTCATGGGCCTGACGACTTTTATGGGGCTAGGCCCGCAATCAACTTATAAAAATATTAGGCCTATTATCAGATATACGCAAAGTAGCAACTGCTCATTCTGCCATCTCCGCCTAGGGATCACCCACAAAGGACGTCTTCAACAAGGGGAGGGGTAGGGTAAAATGTGGACAAGTGCGGACAGGGGAGGGTGGGTCTTGGCCTATTTGGACGTCCGCAAGTAACCATGCTAAGTTATCGCCAAAATCACATGTAATGGTAGGCCTAATTACGTCATAATTTTAGTTGTTAATTAGTAGCCTTAGGTTATACGTCACATTTGAGAGAATGATATACGAAGCTTACATACAAATAAATGTGTATAAAATTTAACTTTTATACAGAGCTTTTATTCAATCTCATTGTCAGTAAATGTCTAGTAAAAAGCGATGCATGCAGTAAACTAATTATCAGCAGTTTCAAAAGTGGCCGACGCATGTGTGATGCGAACGTCCTCAAAGGGGTGTAGGGGGTCAGTCGAATGCGGACAAGAAAAGGTAAAAAAGGTAGGTTTTTTGTGGACGTCCTTTATGGACGACCCCCTAGTGAATGGAATGGCTGAGCGAACCTTTGGGAGAGTAACGGGAATCGATTCCGGGTCCGTGCTGATCTTGTGCCTTCAAGCCAGAGTGTAACCAATGCTCCATCACTCTGCCTGTGAAAAGTAAAACGCCCAGGAGTCATTCGTTGCTAGATCAGCTATAGGAATACTATACCATATATAGGGACCCACAGGACACAAGTTTTAATATTGCTTTCGTACTCTCCACTGTGTTTTTCTTCGATGGAAAGTTACCAGTAGCAAAAATATACGTTAGACCTACATTTTCTGGCCTTCTCTACTCACGGTGGTAAGTAATCGTTTTCAGTCGGGTTGATGTAGAAGAGATGACCCTGAAATGACAACAAGAACCATATTTGATTACTTGCTGGGGCACCCGGCGTTGCCCGGGTTGAGACAGGTTTTCGGCCCTGGAGAGGAGGAAGACGTACGGCGGCCGCGGGTTCACCAACCCCTCTATGGCCCATCCATACATTACGTACTCAAAATATAGGATTTTCGGACCCCCTACCCCTGTTGCACCGCGTACATTTTGTGGACCCTTCCTCCATGCGTACGTACATTTGAGCTCTAACCCCCCCCCCATTGCAAAGGTTAAATAGCTAAAATCATCTATAAGATATTTACTTCACCACAGGCTATTTATTTTTGTTAAGCATATCATGTTTAACAGCTTAGATTTGTTAACTGTTGTGAAGAATTAAAGCACTAACAACACTTGCATTGGAACCAGTTTTAATGATACATAAAATTGTTAAGCAGAAATATAGTCTGTGATTAGGCTTATAGTTCTGATTTTCACATTCTGTATTGTGGACGGCATAATTAGACAATTTGAAATAAGACCTCCCCTCGCTGCGTACATAATATGTGGAAGGCCCCCTACTGGGTGTACGAGGTGTTCCTCAAGCGAACGGCGAAGGTTTGTAGTGAATATCTGTAAAAGTGTGCAAATGAAGAGACAGACACATACACAAAATCTAGATATACATGTAAGTAAATAATGTTTATATACATTGTGTAAAGTACAATAGAACACAATACAACTGTTATTTGATATCGCCTTTCTTACAGTTTAGCTCAGAAGTGCATACACACGCCTCGACGGCGCGACTGCAGTTGTAATGCAGAGCAATTGTGTGCGTAGGACTTACTCAAGGGCCCTAAACAGTGACGCCTCGAACGAGAGTCGAACCTGCTCCCTAGGCGGACACTGAGCGTTACGGGCCGACCGCTCTAACCAATCAGCCAACATGCCACAAAGTACATACCCATCTGACCGATTGTGCAAACGATACTGTATACCTGCTAGGCTGCCACCTGTACGATATCTCACAGCTGTTTTGTGCAGGTGCCTGCAGGCATTTTAATGCAGCTTCTTCATGATGACGTTTGTAGGCATCAGTATAATTTAGTAGTTTGAAGACTTCAAGGTGTAATGTTCTCTGTGTAATGTCTTGTCCTGATTTGCAAATATCTTATTGCAGTTGCTGTGAAAATCTGTGAACCTGTTTGGACTTCTTTACAATTTTTGCAAATGAAATGCTGTTCCTTTCTCTCGTAGATGCCTGTGGCATCAGTATTATTTAGTAGCCTGATGACTTCAAGGTGTAGGGTACTTTGAGCATCATGATGCTCTATGGTCTTCTGTCCTGCTTTGCAAAATCTCTTCCTTGCTGTGAAATTTGTGGATTGATTTGGAAAACTTAAATACTGTGTTTGCAAATGTAGTACCGCTTATTTTCATGTGGATATTTACAATTTCTAATGTCTTGCCCTGATTTGTTATATCACTTAATACAGTTGTTGCGAAAATCTGTGGGAAATCTTTACTGTGCTAACAGACTCTCACTTAACCTGGATAAAACTAATTATGTGCTATTTAAATGTCATAGGAAATCTTGTCTTATACAGCAACCCAAGCTCAGTGTTAATGATATTTGCCTCAGTCCTGCTGAGTCCACCAAATTCCTGGGAGTATATGTCGATCAGCACCTGACTTGGAAATATCATCTAAAAGATATTGCTTCAAAAATTGCCAAAAACACTGGAATTATCGCACTGCTCACATTTTACCTCCATCTATTCGGTTGAAATTATGTTATTCTCTAGTATATCCGTACCTAGCATACTGCAAATCTAGTCTGGGCCTCTACCTATGCCACCCGATTACAGAGATTGGTTATATTACAAAAGCGAGTGATCCGTATTGTGGCTGGTGCTACTTATGGATCTCATAGTAAGCCGCTATTTTATCAATTCAGATTACTACAACTCGACCATATCCGGATTTTCAAACTGGTGTATTTATGTACCGATATAGTCAAGGGCTCCTTCCTCGTGTATATAAAGATTAGTTTATTCTTGCCTCAGAAACTCATTCTTACTCTACTAGAAATTCTTCCTACTATAGAAAGGTCTTTGCCAGAACTAACGCTCTTCTGCTCACAATTAAATCTAGTGGTGCTGGGATTTGGAATGAAATTCCAAAGAAATTAGACAGTCGTCTTCTCTTTCGTCTTTTAAGAATAAGCTATGCACCTACTTGGTAGAAAAATAATTAACCTCATGGTGAATTGCATATTGTATTTTGATAACTTTTGTTTATTTTAGTTATGACTCATGTGCATATTAACTTATTTTTAATTACTATATTGCATTCGGCCATGCGTGTTTGTCTTCATTTGTACGTAGGTGTCCCTGCTAACGGGATCGTTTTTGATCCCTTCAGGGCCTTACCTTGTGGCCGCTATCAACCATAGTGATTGTAATTCGATTGTATATTCTATCTCTGTTGGTTACAGAAAATAAACGATTTGATTTGATTTGTTTCGTCGACGCGCTCCTGGCGAATTACTCACAATTACTTACTTAATATAATATTTATGCCAGAGTTTTGATCAGGATTGCGTGTTTAATCAATGACTACAAACAACTACAATGTGGCTATAAGATGGTCGAGTACATTTGGCTGGTGAAAACAAGGCAAATGTCAAAATTCAATAGGCAGATTCTTAATTGGTTAAAATGTCAGGATTTACATGTAGGTGGAAGAGCTAACCTTGAGATTGCTATGAAGGTATGAAGTACTTAGATTGCAACATAATTTCCATGGCCTCTGCATATAAAGGTGGAAACCCATTCATCACTCACTCTCGGAGCTTCCCAGTTGAAGTGTAACACTCAGTGTAATTAACACTCGTTCATTGTGAGATCACTTGGGTGACACATTGCAATCAATAGCAGAAACTAATTTAGTTTTGCCAATTTCCAAATGAGTGAGTTTTTCGTACAACTCAAAATCCGGGGTCATCATGGTAAAAGGGACAACGTTAGGTTCGTAAACTGGATTCTCGGGATACGATTTTTGTCATACCCAGTCTGCCAAAAAATTGAAGTCATAGGTTACGATTGTAGACTTGGGCCGGATGATGACTGGAAGAACGATCGATCGCGCACTGGACTTACGTAGAACTACAGATCGCCACAGTCTTTTACCAGCCTCCATCACCAAGAGAGCAGCTCCACGCAAGTCTTCCATGCTAGGTACTTCTCATTATATCGGAGTCGGCTAGGTGGTGCATGTTCCAACAGACATTTCCAATCAAATTTGTGCCTTGGCAGGGATCTGAACCCCGACTTCATGATTGTAGACCAACCACTAGACTATTTCATTAGCCAATGACGAATATTCTACTGTCAGAAATTTTCTGTATTTTGGGTAGGAACAGAGTGATAGGTCTACATTATAGATGAATAAATAACCAAACATGCATTATTCTCATTTATAAATGACAGTTTTTATACCTGCAATAAGTAATTAGAACAAATCGTAAAAACAAACTTTTAGCTTTTGGAAATTTATTGACCCACAATACCTTAATCATAAAATAGAAAGAGCTATTGGAGAAACATAAAAAATAGAACCGATTGGGGGCAACATGGGGGGGGGCACTGAGCACTAAAACGGTGGGGCTTTACCCCCCCAACAGTTTTAAACCTGGGGGCCGGTGCCCCCTGCCCCCGCTTGTTACACCCCTGATAAATACATACAAGCATCACACAATGTCAAAGCCCTGAAGCGTAGCCTACCGTTGCATACATAGGTCTACCTGGGCTATTAATATTGTTAATGTTAAGAGTGTTACATTTACCTGATGGTTGATTGCTGTTTGAGACATTTTCCTACAGAATAAACCGTAAAATTTGAGAATCATATAGGCCTAGCAGTCGACTCCTACAGCCATCAATTCATGCAGTTCGTCTTGCTCAATTGCGTCGCGGTCTGTGTGCAACGTACGTATCACTGTCATTACATCTGGCCCGTCAATAGCTAAAAGATATATACGCGCATGCTTACGTGCTCATAAAAGGTAGGCCTACGTATTTTGCTGGGTGACAGTGAAACGCCAGTGATGCGTAATAAGGATGTTATTCTCTTGAAAGACTTGAACATAACTTCTTCCTCTGCCTTTGTTCGCAGGTCAAAGACCACGACTGTGACCCAACCACTAAGACAGTCGTGCTGGATGGCTCACCGCCTTTAGTCTTAAATCTCTCCAGGCCGCCTGAAAAGCATTCAAGGGAAGTTCCCTAACTGATTTATAGTAGGCCTTTTTCAGGAACATTTCCAGAGACTTACAGAGGAGTCGAGAGCCACAACGGGCCCAGAGGCAGCCACTTTAATCTCAATCATTATAGAATACACATTGTAAAATTTCTATGCAAAAAAATGCTATAAATTTTTAAAATAAATTTGCTACATGGATTTTTTTGCGGCAAATATAATTATTACTTGTTTCGTTTACTTGCTCGAAATGTCATTGTATTGCGCTATAAAATGAAAATGGAAGTGCTATATAACATTGAAATATAGAGCTGTTTTGCTTGCCATTTTTAGCAGTGGACAAAAATTTTCATGTGTTTTTAAAGGTGTTATTAAGTGAGTCGCGTTGACTATACGCGTATTGGTAATTCTGTGGAGTCGCACGGTTTAGCGTATTTTATTCCACAAAAGTTTTATAAGAAAAAATAGCGTATTTAATTATTTGGCATGAATAGATGACGAACTGTAGCTCAAATGGAGACGGGATCGATGAAAAAGTATAATGTGCAAGTAGAAACTGGATTGATGAAAGAAATTATGCTGCAATGGAAGCTGGATCGGTGAAAATATCATGCTTGATTGATGCGAGAATGTCGTTACGAAGGACGTGGAATCGATGTAAACAAGACCGTGTACGCTAGCAACAACCTGATTGATGAAAAGAAATGTAACTAAATGGAAGCGGGATTGATGAAAAGTAATATACTTAAATGGAAGCTGGATCGACGAAGAGAAATACACATGAATGGAAGATGGATCAGTGAAAATAGCATGCATAATTCGACTGATGACAAATGGCGTCGCAATGAAATTTAGTGTAATTTCTTAACACCATTTTGTTTAATGAAATACTCTTAAACACACTTTTAGAATTCCTTTTATCGATCCAGCTTCCATTTAGAGCATAATTATTATCATCAATCGAGTTTCTACTTACAAAATACATGATATAATGAAGGAAATAATTAAATACGCTAACATACAGGATAAGAACTGAGCAATAATTAAATACGCTAAACTACAGGTTTACCCACGTATTTATTCGTTAACTAATTGAGCTATGATGAGTGCCTAAACTGAGCAAACAAAGTTGGTTTTTATTTCCCTGTTACTGTCCTCCTTAGACGAACCTTGAATTTAACCTGTTTCAGTGCACCGTCTGTTGATGCTTTATTGTGGCTTTTCAGTTATAGTTATAGTTATGGAACGGTGAGACAGCGAGGGAGAGGACTGACCACTTACCCTCGTATACCAGGGCCAAGAAATTAAGTTGCTAGTACTTCATAACTGAGGCTAGGTTAAGGAAGTGCGCACTGTTCTTTATGCACGACGGCAGATAATGTGTTTTCTATTTACAATGCTAACAGTTGACGTAGCGGACCATTGCACCATAAGCGACTGTCACGAAGCCTAATCTAACCCTAACAGACCCTTAAGACGACCAGTACGCATGCATACTTCAATACTGCAAGTTTGCCAGTTACCGAATTTAAATGTGTGATAACCGACTGTCCTTATTTCGTATTTTGCTTTAATATCTGATGTTATTTAATCTCTTAGGTGCATAATGGGTAAAAGAAAACACAGAAGCTCTTCCTCGGAGGATGAAAAGAGAAAAAGAAATCATTCGTCATCGATATCCAAATCCTCGTCGTTTGATATGGAAACGTATGTGACAGGTTTCAACCTTGATTTCTAAATGACAAAATACTTGCATAACGCCTGCCTCTAGTATTGTGCTTCAAGCACTGAGTCTGCTTAATAAATTGTCACACCTAATCAGTACAACTGACTCTATGGTGATAAAAGTTCTGATAACCTAAGAAATGTTCCTGGTCTGAAATGTGTCTCAGAGCAGATGATGCGTACATCGTATTGCATGTAATTGTAATTAGCTGTCAATTTGTTTGCAATTTTCTATTCTTTGCAGCTAAATTAGTTTACAGTTCATCTTAATATTTTTTGGGAAGAAAACAATTTTTGTGTGAACACTAAAGTCTTTTGTGCGCTAGCTCCACGGTCCGTGTACATGCGCACAGCTTAAAAGGGACACTGCCTGAGAGTATACTTAACACCTGCCTCTAGTGGTGTGCTTCAAGCACTGAGTCTGCTTAATAGATTACTTACAAGATTACTTACATGATTACTTCATTGGTATCGTATTGACATATGATTTTCTTTTGCTTTGGAATATTTAGCAACAGGAGCACAGTGGAAGATGTCGATTCACAAAAGCAAGCTGTATGCTGCAGAGGAAAGGAACGAAGTACACATAAAAAGCAGTAAGAAGGGCTTTTTAGTTTTATCTCAGTACAATGATACAATGTGACTGTTATTTAATATTGTGCCCTTCTTATAATTACTTGAGTGGTGCACGCACACCCTGATACTGCAATCGCAGTTATATTGCATAGCAATTGTGCACAGTTACTCCAGACCCTCCCTCTCCATGTTACAGTCTGACCTTTATATCCAATGTTTTTTGAGTCCCTGCCTGTGCCTCTGAGTCTACACCCCATACGTTACAATGGGCATGAGGTGTGTCAACATAAGATGTAATGTAATTGAACATTTATATAGCCCCATTTAAAGATATCTAATGTAACATCAAGATGTTACAGTATGTTCTGATAGACTGTGGTTTTACATTCTCTGATTGGAAATGTAGGGTGAAAATCTTCCCTTTGTAAATATGTTGTTCATTGGTCTCAACTGGTGTTGTCCAATTAATCATAATTTTACACATTTACAGTTTTGTTAGAAACAACCTGATGCACTGTTTGGTGTTAGATGATCACATTATAGCATAATAGTTAGTTAATAGATTATAGTAGATTGTTTAAAATTTTTATTGTTAAATGATGAAATGACCTCTAGGCAGTTGAACCTATTGGTTGTAAGATTGGAATGCTTTTGCAGTTCATGACTGCATAAGCAGTTCAACTTAATGTCGTGTAGCATAACCATTAAGAATAGTTAGAAAATTCAGTAATAGGATGCGGTTAACATTTTAGGCGAAAGTCGTCAGAAAACAAAGAAAAGAAGGAGAAAAAAGACGAAAAGAAAGAGCAGAAGAAGAGCAAGAAGCACAAAAGTAAACGGAGCCGTCACTCTTTGCCCGAATGTTTTGGTCCGATGCCTTCAACTTCTTCCGCTGGAGTTTCTGAGTCAAGGAAATCTGAACGAGGTCTTTCAGTCGTTTATTAACAATATAACACTTTTTTTATCATTCATTTTGTCAATTTATTTTATACTGGTTTTTATTGGCTATTTATTATTTACTTTTTTATATTGGCTATTTATTATGAAGTCATTGATCTCAATCTGATGTATTCCATATGTGGGCAAGGGTCCAACTATCTACATTTATAATATTCATGGGTTTCCATCCCTATATATATTGTATCTGTATATATTGTATTCATATATTGTATGTATGTATATGACGATTTATATAGCACCTTATTAGAACCTCACTAGGGCACTAGCTACCTGACAGATCTAAAAAAATACGATTTAAGCAATTTAGAAAATGTTTCCTGATCTGCAAGCAGTGTAGTGTTGCAAATTTGTAATGGAAGAGCATTATATATAGTTAAGTGCTGTTTGTAGTCTTTGTATGTTTTGCATCATAATAGGCTTTGTGATGATGCACATTGTCAAGGCTTATTTGGTTTGTAGTCGATGACGTTGGACCACGTGACAAACAAGCGATGGTGCCAATGACGAAGGAGCAATGGGAAAAGGAACGACAGACGATACGACGTGTGTTTGATCCAGAGACCGGAAGAAATAGGTCGGTTCTCCATGTTCATTGCTATCAATTCACGCACGCTCATTGGCTGTGCTTAAGTTACAGCAGCTGTTGAAACGTGTCTCGTTTGCTGTTGCTGCCTTGGCATGTTTAACTGCCTCATTCAGAGATATTTTCCAAACTTGCGAAGTTTTCGCCATTCCGCTAGGTTAATGAAGTTATGAATTTCGAATGATGTTCGAGACTTTCGAGTTCGTAATCAGAAGTTGATTAGTCACAAAACTTGTGATTAAATTATGATTATTATCATTGAGAAGTAAGATGTTGCTTTACAGTATTGCTTGGATTTGGATAATGTCATTGAATTGCATAATCTTTTGTAATTATTATCTATTCTTGGATTCTGGGACAAAATAAGCATTGCCCCGGGAAACGTGATGGCCTGGGTCGATTCCAGGACGGTTGGCAACCCTAGTAGGGATATGCAAATGCCCCTCTTCTGCACTTCAGCTCTGTAACACCGTAACCCTGACCCTAACTCTAATCCTGACAGTAAATGGGTGATTTTACATAAATGTCTAAAATCTAAGAAATCAGACATATTACAAAATCCCTGTGTCACACATTGCCTGTAACATTATATACAGTGGTGGAAATAATTTTTGCATCACCCTGTGATCAAAGCTAGAGGCAGTACAATGAAATATTAAGACGAAAGGAGTAGAAGCAATGAATTTTTCTTATTTTCTTTTTTATTGACCAACAGACGTTCCTGGATATATGCCAATGACGATTTTTATGCTTGTCTACAAAATAATTCGAGTGGCATTAATAAAAAAACTGACTTAAAATGTATGAAACCGATTTTTAGCTTTTTGCAGGATCATGCAATAATTATTCCACCACTAAATCTGCATTCAGTTGCAATAGAAGAAAATTCATTTTTTATAGATTGGTTCGAGGAAATGGAGAAATCTTAGAGGAAATTGTGTCGAAGGCACGTCATGCAGAAATTAACAAGGTCAGTTTAGACTTAAAGTTACCAATGTCTTCTTGGCTAAGTTTCATTTCCAGGTTATGAGTGGAGGCTTCTGGTTTGGTCATCTCCAGGCATTGGCTGATAAAGCCATCTAGAATCCGTTATCTTTGATTGACTTAATATACAGTATCCTCATTGTAACAAGCTGCAGTTGAACACAATTTCTGTTCTGAGATGGTCGAGACATGAAGAATCACTAAATTTTTGCAAGTTTAAGAACTTTTGCTTAGTTGACACATTTCACTATTACTCTAGAGCTTTGTAATGCAACTGTAGTTTCCAGTTATTAACGATATCTTGTGGCTGGTAGGGCTCTTGACGGTGCCATCCTCCTTTCTTCAGGCTTGGGACTGGCACTGCCAGCGCAGAAGCAGTTGTGAAATTAAATTTATCACTCTGACCATTGTATGCATATCGGACTAAGACTCATCAAACATTAAAGATGCGATTATGTTTGTACTAATATTTGTTTTGGAGCACTACAGGTTGATGCCTTGTGGATTAGACACAGGTGGCATAATGGATGTCACGGATATTGATAATTAATGCATATGTACTTGTGGGCCTAAACAGGTTTGTATACGTTGTGTATATGTACTTCAATTTAGGTCTTATTCTAAATAAGCCTATTCTAGATATTTAATCATGCTATGGAGTTTGGAGCCAGTTGCTGTGATTTCTATTTGCATGGGTAACCCTATAAGCGAGAATTTGGTCCCTTAAGAGTCTCTCTCCCAAGACTCCAATGGGTCTATGGATCGCTGCAGTCTTGTTGTGTGACATATGTATGTAGCAATTTATATAGGGCCTTTTGTGGTGCTCTCTCATTTCTGAGCATCTGAGTGGAGTGCTAAAAAAGTTCTGTTTTCGACAGATGTTTGTCGTAAATGAGTTATCATTGCAAAATGAGTCAGAACCTACTCACCTTGTTGATGTATATTTTGTTATTTATTTGTTTTACATTTGCCAATCTCATTTGTTTATCTCATTTATAAAGTACTTGGTATTTTTGTGTGCTCTCTAGCAAGCGACATTTGGCGATGGCGTTTTCTATCAACTGAAAGCCGGTTTAGCAAAGAAGTGACAGAATCTGCACAAAGAAATGTCTTTGACTTTCAGAAGTGAGTATCCGTGGATTTAACTATTTTGCTATCATCCAGCACAGTGAGTGGTTTGCCGTCAGTAAAGCAAACTATACGCAGTCGCAAAGGTGCCATGATTTTACTGGCGGTTTTAGATTCATGTTGGTTGGGGCCCCCATTGTTCCGAGTTGTAGCAACCACATTTGAAGCTTTGGACCTAAGGTTGGTTCCAAATAAACACTTGGCTGTCAGAGTTGGTCTGCTTTGCTGGGTCCAGTTGAAGGAGTTGGCTCTGGTGTTATCGAAGAGAGCAGTCATCCCTAGATAGAAATGTTTCACATTTTTCTATTGCCAGAGCCCAATGAAAGAATTTGCCAGAGCCAAGAGTATAGAAAAGGTTATGTATTTGGACTGTAACACTAGTCAGAATAAGTTTGCATGTGTGTATGCATGCATAGGTATTAGGTACCTGTATGGATGCACGTATATTCGTATAAATGTAAGAAGACACTTGGAAGAATTTCACAGAAACACTGAACATATGACCATCGCCCAGTTCTAGACATATTTGTTATAATATCATTAATTATCGTAATCCTCATTTGAACAGTCAATTCAAGGCCAAATTATTCCTACAATAGCTGTAGGCTGGAGACAGTGCCAATCCCAAGCCTTGTTAAAGTAGGGGACACTAATGATCTTTAGGGCAAACCGGAAATCGCCTCGGACATTCGCCTCGGCCGAATATTGGACTATTTGGCAGTATTTGCCTCGGCAAATATTACACCTGCAAATAGCTAAAAATAACTTTTATTGACAAAATAATATTCTTTCATCAAATAAATTTAGGATTAACGGACTTACCTATATGTTATTGATTAATTAAATAAGAACTTAACATTTCATTGAATTTTCTTTAAAATAATGATGTCACTTTATATATTTTAATTTCTTTTGGTTGCATTCCCCAAGTGGCAACCAAAATTTAATCAGTAATTTTTCTGCTTGAATTGGCTCTACCCACTTTCCAGTAAACATTAGAGAGTGAAGTCATCATTGATAACTTCATATTTCAAATTTTCTAACAAGGTTTTACATTTTTTTCACAAATAAAGTTACTAAATAATAAATATATTGTTATAGCCTAGATTGCGACTAAATACTATATGAAGAATATTGCTATAGACTCTGCACTTACTATAGATAGTTCTCCATAGCTGTGCATGTGACAGGTTAACTGCGCTTTGCCTATGAATGGTACTCGCTGCCAGTCACTGGCCAGATTTGCCGCTACTATTCGATTCGTACCCAGATCCGGCAAATAGTTCATCCAAATACTCGGATTCAGTACTCGGTGGAAATTGTCTACTCGGTTATGCCCTAATGATCTTGGTTATCACACAGTGTCATTAAGCTAAAGCTACTACTACAATAGCTGGCAAATGTAATCATTTCCACTCTGCACTGACAATGGTTTTCTGCTGCTTAGGTGAATGACGATGCCTACCGACAGAGCTGGAGTTGCACTGGAAGAGAATTAGTGATGACTCGGACTTTTCCATCATCCCGCCCTCACGGATGCATCCTATGTGGGAATTCCTTGATTCTTGGGCCGCAGACTCAAGGGCCATGGTGCAGGCAGGAGCAACGAAATACCCAGAGGAAGATTATAATCTGGAACTAAACATCTAAGATCGTAATCCAAACGATTACTGAATGTTATCGATCATCTGTTATACCAATTTCTCTTGGTTATTTCCTTTTATGAGCATATAGAGGGTACTTGCAAAATATAGGGACGAACTGAGTGTCAATTTTCTGCCAAGTTGAATTGTGCAGAGTTTTGAATAATTATAACAGTCGCGTTCTCGTGACTTCTTTTGGTTTGGCAGTTGATTTTGCCTCAGTTTACATTAGTACAGTGGTATCGCTGCCATTGAGGCACAGGGGCACATACCTCCTCAGAGTTTTTAATTATTATTTTTATTACAATATTATTTTCCCTATTGAAAAATAACCTGAGCCGCCCGGCTTTGACAGCATTGCCGCCGGGACTGCTGACAGTTTGCTGTAATCATTTTGTGGTGGCAGGAGTTTCTCGTGTGATATTCTTTGCATAAACTTGCAGTTGCCTACTGTGTACATGTAGGCTATGATCTAGCCAGTGACTTCCCGCTTTGAGTAGTACCACTTTGCCTAGTAAGTATAGAGTAAGAAAGGCACAAGCAAACCGAGGCACGCTTATCGGACAATGCACATATTGGTTGACGACATTAGCTTGTAATTCCTAACCTTGACCGTGGTATTACGTTTGGCTTAGCCTTAGGCCTTTGGCTTAACCCTAGCCGTTAGTCCGTTGCCCTGACCCTGAACTAGTTTGACAGTATACTACATCACGGTAACATCACCAGTCTACCATGAATCTACTGTTACAGAGGTTAGATAGGGCATTCACATAATCATCCACATTGCATATAATTTGAATTTTATTCCATAATGATTCTGAATATCTAATACAGTGTATGCAATTTTTGGGTTTTAAAACAAGCTGTTGCATGATTATAAACAAATGATTATTGTTGCATTGTTATTTTTTTAAAAATTGGGGTTATGATTGGATCCAATTTGCCTCCCATGATCTCTAATCCTAGCGATGCCACTGCTCCAGGAAGTAGCAACCATTAATGAGATTTCCGAGAATTCTGGGATATGGTGGTTGACAACTGCGATTGTTTGATAACTACTGTGTAACAGTAAACGATGCAATACGCTTTGGTGGGCTCATTGGCAAGTTTTTTGGTGGATGGCTTCGTTGATACTTTGGTGGGTGATTTAGTGGGTTGCTTGTCGGGGGGGGGGGATTGGTATTTGATGGGTGGTTTAGGGGGTGCTCTGGTGGGCGGTTTGACCAGTTCATGGCATGAATTGAACATAATAACAATTAAGATTACGTGAAATTCGATACTTGTTAATGGCATAATTATCTCAATATAAGATCTTGATACGATCACGCAACCGCACTGGTGTTATTTAATCAGGGTATCCCAGCAAGGGCCAGCATGAAGCATTTCTGATTACACGTCATGCAACGCGTGAGGCTCCAAGTGGGATCCCTTTGTCGCTGACTGTTTCTGTTTCTGACTTAGTAGGCCTACTTCTCTGTATTGTCGCCGGAATAAGCAACCTAAAAAGAAAATAAGATGCATGAGGAAAAATGACTGCAATTAAGGTGAGGTAAGTGAGTAGGTATTAGCAGGGCCGCCGAGAGCAATTCCGGGCTGCGTATTAACATTCTATATACGAATTCAGATATGCATATTCATGAACTATGAGTCCTCTTGTTCATTGGATGCTGGAGAGGCGCTAATAATAATGTCCTTTAAAAATGTATGGTCGTTGCTTGCCCCCAACACAACAGCCAAGATGGTGGATAGTGGCTTATTTTGTGAGCTTCCTTTTCAAAATGAGTGCATAACTAATAGCGAAGAGAAAGTTGAAATTAGAGCGAAGCTAAGATGTGCAGAGGATGTTCACACGTGGCTGCGTTGTTACGAAGAAATATCAGCGACACATTGGATAGTGAGAAAAACTTATCCACGACTACAGAGACTGCAGTTCCGTAAGGATTACGTCTGTCATCATGCAGGATTCAATGAGGTAATGTAACACTAAGTTAATGAATTTGACAAATTCTATATGCCTAATTCTGTCTTCTGAACTATTGCTATGAAAAATGTAGGGGACGACTATATGAGTTTTTAACAATATCGGAGTCGCGTGAAAAAGCTTATTTAACGGTGCGTAAGCCATGGAGGTCAAGTGTTGAAAGAGCAGCCCTTTATTAAATGTAAATGGTGATAAATTTAAACTAAGTTTTAGCAAGGGCGTTAAAGAATTATAAACAAGAAAAGCAATTATAAAACGCATACCTAATAATCAGCTACGTGTTTGCTCATTAGTAATACGTCACTGGTAATAAACATTTATTAACCTACCCTGTCATCCAATGAACAGCAGGACTTATGAATATGCATATCTGAATTCGTATATAGAATGTTAATCTGCTTCCGGGCTCCTGGGCAGAACAGTCACGGGCCTTGAAACAACATGTATCATGGGTTATATAAGAAATTTTTTAAATAAATCTTATGATCGTCGCTTTTATCGTGAGCCGTTATTTTATCGTAGAACTGACTAGGGGCGGATTTAACAGTTTACCGCCCAGGCCAAGATTTCTATGCCGCCCTCCCAAAATTGAAATTGCGGATTGAAATTTACAAATTTTAAGAGACATCATACGAAGAAAAACTAGCACTACCAGTCTGTTTAGATTTTTAAAAATGAAAAAAATAAATAGTTTTATCATAGTGTATTAGTTTAAACTTTAATAACAGTATAACAAAATGATCAAATATTTCTTCCTTAGTCTTGATATCATTCATCACTCTTTACATTTAAACAAATCTAACTTTTGCCGTTTCTAGGCCGGGGCGTACAGTTGGCCTAGTGATAAATAGGGTACTGTAACTAAAATTCTATTTCAATCGCATGGAGACAGTCCAGATGTTTCGTAATAGCCTACAGTTTCTTTCGTTTGTGTATGTGTGGGCTCAGGAGGCAGAGTGCTAACCTCAAATCCAGGCCTTTCTACAGTTTCCATAATTTCAGAATTTTCATAGGCCTACTGTCATCATTTTGGAATTATGATGTGATCACTAGCTTCATTTTCGTCCATTCAGTTATGTTTGTGTCTGCTTAATTGCTTAAAATCAACCAATATTGAAGTGATTAAGGGCTCCGATTTGGAATAATCATAAAATTTTATAAAAATCAAGTATTTTATATTTTTAAAGTTGATTGCGGCCCCATCTCGGCGGACCTGGGTATTAGGTATGTAAGTAGGTAAGGAAGGATGGGTCATGGATGGATAGCTTCCTTCTTTCCATCTTTCTTTCCTTCATTTCTGCCCACACCAACCGGGTCAAGTCGGACCCATTAAAATCACACAACCTAGGTCAAACCAGGACCATGCAAAACTGGCCAGGTCAAGCCAGACCCATCGGAGATCCAAACGAGCCAGGTTAAGGTAGACTCACGACCCAGGCCAAGACATAAGACACATGTCGAACAAGACCTATCAGAGGTAAAGTAGCCAAATGTTTTTGAAGCCAAAGCCAGATCCATCAGATCCAAACTAGCTAAACCATCGACAGATATATCCAACTCCATAGTCCGGCCTCACTGAACGTTAGGCCTATAACAAGGGACAGATCATTGACCGGCGGGCAATGCAACTGGCCACAGACTAGATAGCCTATTGAGACTGACCAATGGAGCAGCACTGAAACTGACCAGTGTTGAAACTGACCAATGACCATCTACAAATTGACCACTGACCGTGTACTGATTCTGACTGCTGACCATGTGCTGAATAGGCCATCAATGGTGCACTACCTGTGTTGAGCGCTGCAGAGCTTGCACTAGGTGATGAATTTCTGCAGTTTTTGTGGCGTTTTCGGCCTCCAATTGCCGTATCCGGTCTTCGTACAGAGCCTGTCTTTCGGCCTACGTAAAAAAGAAAACATATCATCGTTAGTTAACGTTCAGCTCCAGTCTAGCCAGTCTAGAGTATCGTGTTCATCCAAGAAACCGCCTTCGAGAAGACCTTAATGGACAGAAGCAACATCGATTCCAATTTTCCAGAAACAGGATGAATAACATTTTGACCAGGAAGCCGATGCAGTTAGAAACACACGTAGGCCTATATATCCTCGACTGTAAGTCGAGAAATTTACTACTATTTCAGGATGACAAAAAGAGTCTTCAACTTAAACTCGAGAGACAAAATAAACGGGATATGTTCGGGCTGAATATGCACCATTACGGAAATGGACTTTAAAAATTAAACCGTCTTTTGTGTTTATTATAACTTTGTTTTTAAAACAAATACAACATTTCAACAAAGAACTGACAGCATATAGATCAAAGTAAAATACAATTCTCTCATAACAATGTTTCATATAAGCTACTTCTACGATATCTCTATATATAAAGAAAAGATTGTGTGTGTCTGTCTGCGCTATGTATTTGCACAGTTTTAAAGCTATCGACTCGAAACCTTTGCCGTTGGCTCGGGGAACACCTGGGAGACCTAGTAGAGGGGTTGGTGAACCCGCGACTGTCACGTACCTTCCTGGTCTCCAGGACCAAAACCTGTCTTAGGACCCCTAAGGAAAGTTTCCTTCTCAGTCACCAGGAGCGTGTCGGCGAAACACCTGCTGCACATTTGTCGACATGTAAGTGCACTAGATATCTGTCTGCCACGCCTCTTCTTCTTTTACACCGTCATGAATAAATGGACATTTTGGGAGATATCGTACAGGTAGCTGCTATACAGTCTGTCTGTCCGTTTATGCATTTGCACACTTTTACAGCTATTGACTCGAAACATTTGCCGTTCGCTCGGGGAACACCTGGGACACCCAGTAGAGGGGTTGGTGAACCCCGTGGCTGCCCTCTTCCTGCTCTCCGGGGGCGAGAAACCTGTCTCAACCCGTGCAACGTCGGGTTCCTATATAGGCCCATATATTTCACGCATCGACCGTGAATTTTTCTCTTGTCGCTTGCTGAGTTCGCCACCTAAAACTCAAATATCAAGTTACAACCTCCAGATTTATCTCGGTTATTCAATTCGTTATTTTCGCTTCCTGTGCGCCAAACCCCCATCTTAAATGCGCTTGGTTATAGTAATTTATCGGCCGAGAATGCGAGTCACGCCATAACACAGAATTCGCGGCGTGTTCGTGGTCAAAATTGTAACACAAGAAATAAATCGATAGCAAACTATAATCAACAATCATTCATGCCAATAATGGGCGGCGAATGCCAATTAATGTATAACAGTCAGGAAGAAGGATCCGTTAGAATCTACAAAGAAGATTGACACGTTAGAATTGACCAGCCAAAATAACTTTTTAGAATTTACCAGGAAGGTGCTGATGGTCTTCTGTATCATGTTTTCCAAATCGCGGCTGTCAAGGAATTTATGGAGACATTGGCTGGTCAGTGGGTCGTTAACCGCATCCACATCCGAGGCACTTGGATCAGCTGCTCCCATTGGGTCTATCTTTAGTTGAGGACCTTCAGAAAGAGTCATGGTGATGGGTTGGTGGCAAATCGAAGCAGTGGCGATGCTGGAAAGGTCTGATGACGACAGATATTGATTCACGAGGTTCCTCGAACCTCCCGGAAGGAAATAACCGACAGAAGCGGGATCTGTGGAGGAAGGAAGAGGGTGGAAGGAGTGGTTGCTGCTTTCAAGGGCATTGCACTGCATACACGGTTCACTGAACATCACACTCGACCTGGCCCCATCCGTTATTCTTCCCCCAAATGGCCTTTCCAGTTCGTCGATGTTGCTGGTGGGGGCAGTTGTCCAGCGGCCTACGATGACGCTGTTTCTGCTGCTACAGCCGTACGCACGAGGGACCAACTGGGCGCACGGGGTCTCCTTGTGCTTAGATCGCCACATCGAGTAGTCTCTGCCTGGATGGACACCTGGTCTATCCACCGTTGGAGCGTTTCCGAGGATATCGGTCCGCTTCGTCAGCCATTCCTGACCGAAGACGTCTCTAGGGACATTCGGTGATGCATGGCCGAGGTCCACCGAGTACCTTCCTCTAGCACGGACCTTCCTAATCTCAATGGCTTTCTCCTCCTCAGAAGAAGATGAATCGTAAACTTGATTGTCGAAGAAGACTGATGCCGAACTTCGACATCGAGTTGGCTTTCCGGTGGAAATGCGTTTCAGCTTTCCATCGGAAGGAATCGAAGTTCTCACTCCAGGTCTGCCAGGAGCAGGATGAGGAGTTGGGGTAGGAATTAGGGGGACAGGATCGTCTAGGAATCTATTGAAGCGTTTCCGGCTTCCGCGCTGCGTGTGGTACATTGTGTCCGCAGAATGCAGAGGAGAGCGCATGTTCTGACCGGAGGCGTTTTCTTTCGCCTCACTTCCTGTTAGAACATTCCCAGGCAATGCCTGACAGTATGTTGTCAAGGAGGCTTGACCGTGAAGGTCACATGTTGAGGTAACGATGTCGGCAGGGGCAGAGGGATTTATGGAATCGTGGTTCGGCTCAACCATATCTGGACTGAGCAGAGTGTCACGAGTGTCTGTCTTGACGATGACGCGATGACGACGAAAACAATTCTCCAGTCGGAGATTCCTTTTCCACGACGATCTTCTGTCGCACTCTTGTCTCTTTCCTTGCACAGATGCCAAGTCTTTCGATTTCGATGGACAACTCCCGGCCTCCCAGCCTGGAGTAAGTCCGTGCTCCTCTACACCACTCTGGTCTGTCTGAGGGCCGGGGGTTCTAGTAACGTCCTTCGACGTGATCTCATCCGACGTCCCAGATTCGCCGTCATCCCCACCAGATGTGTCCGAACCAGTCCTCGACCCTGGTAGTCCAGAGCCGCCTTGACTCTTCCAGCCACCCTTCCACTTCAGAGAATCGACTTTGTCTGCACTGTTCTCGAGGAGACGCTGAAGGTTCCGTGGTCCAGCCACGGTAGGATGGGGTATGGACCTAGATGACCGATTCGAGATCAGCTTAACG
This sequence comes from Bimastos eiseni, assembly GCA_959347315.1. Classification (NCBI taxonomy): domain Eukaryota; kingdom Metazoa; phylum Annelida; class Clitellata; order Crassiclitellata; family Lumbricidae; genus Bimastos; species Bimastos eiseni. Next base: position 1,020,151 of record OY365813.1, on the reverse strand, counting down.
CTGTTGCTCGTCGGAGGTTGACAGTCAGAGGTCGCTGGAGTAGAAAGAGGCTTTCCATTCGGTCGGAAGAGTCCCGGGTGTCGGAGGACGCTGTTTCCTTCGACAGATGGTGCCAATCGGACCGACATCCGCTTCCGATTGTGAGCGCCGAGCTCAAGAAGACGGCGTTGACCGTAGTCTTTGATTAGGATCTACCGTAACAAATGGCAAGGAGGACGTTGAATCGAAACACATGGCCATTCGATGCATCTATCTCCTTAGTAAATACCAAGAAATCAGGTTATTAAGTAAATAGCAGAGCTCTCATTGCTAAGTAAAAACCAAGAAATTAAATCGTAAACAAAAGAGCAGAGCTTCCAATGCAAAATAAATACCAAACATTCCCATTTTTTTAACAACATAATTTTAGTTCAGCTTCAAAGTATGGGCATGCATTTGTGAAGTAATCTGCTTCAAGATAATTTATATGTACGGTGGTGATAAATAGTCTCGTGAATTAGCCTGTGCCCTGCACTTGGCTTGAAGTGGTGCTTTAGAAGTCTTAAGATTACGATTACAGACCTCTGCCTCTGGGTGATCTTTGAGGGCCATAAGAACGTCGTCTCGGGACAGAACGATTAGCTCCGAATAACCCACAGATCGAACATCGGCCGTTCTTCTGAAAGATCAAAGATCATAATAATAATATAAATCATAATAATTAATAATTAATGTAATGTGAGCTTAACACAACACCTTTTCGAGATATCTTCTCAGAGGTGCCTACAGTCTGAGTACGGCTGAAACAATGAATGGATTTCAAAGAAGAGTTAAATGCAGGCGAGGAATTTCTAGGCGGGAGGCAAAGCTCTTGTGGAGCCCATTCCAGATATTGATAGAAGATACTGCACCTGTTGACCCCTCCATCGAGATTTAGAATTCCGATTTCACCGAAGAAATCTCCGGTGCTCATCTGAGTCAAGATTTCGCCTCTTTCACTATAACAGACAAGATAAGTAAAAATCACTAATTTAAACAAAATATAAAGAAACAACATTGATCACAGGCTGTAACATAATATAAAACACACTGTCATGCATTGAAATAATGATATAATATACAATGTACTGCTATCGTTTTAAAATAACGACCTAATAAGCTCATATACGTAAATTGTTAATATATTGAAATAATCCTACAATATAAAATATATAGCTATATTTAGAAAAGTAGATTTAATAAGGAATTTTTCATTTTTTTATGAATTAAGGACAATTGGTCTATGCAGTGCATTGTCGTTAATTGAATAATAATAATGATGACATATTATTAAATAAATTGGGCATTTGTTGTGCTATGTAATAGATGCGTGACAGATGGGTTACAACAATAACAACAACAACTATGATACGTAGATTAATAATAAGATTTTTTGCCCTGAGGTACTTCATTCCCCAAGGACTTAGAGATTATCTAGGTATTAAAATCGTTGTCCGGATAGTCAGGCATCGTCTTCTGGGGTGAGGGAAAGGTGCTCTGCAAGGCCACACAATTATAGCGTTGAATATGATTATTAAAAATAAGGATATTAATAATATGAAAATTTGTTACATGAATAATTGAATATTAATAAAGGTAATAATTGAATATGAATAAAATGAATAATTGAATATTAATAATATTCTTATTTATGACATGAATATTGATAATAGAGTATTAATAATGAGTATTAATATGAATATTTATTATATGAATATTAATACTATGAATATTAATAATAATGAATAATTCAATATTAATAATTTGAGTATTAATAATATGATAATTTTAACAATAATAATAATAATAATAATAATAATAATATGAGTATTAATAATAATAATATTTATTACAAGAATATATATAATATTAATAATTGAATATTAATAATATGGATATTCAACCACTGAACCACATTCAGTACCTGATGACTTCGAGCAGACCATCTGCTATGATGAACATCTCTCTGGCCACTTCGCCCTTGCGACAGATGAGGTCCCCTGGGGTAAAGATGTACGTGCGCATCTTTAGTACTAGGTCGTGCAGAAACTCTGGCTCACACTCCTGGAAAATCGTCACCTGAATGAAGAGCAAAGTGTCCAGTTGAATCGCCATTACACAAACAGCGTCCGGCATAATTCATTTTTCATTCGTTCATTAAAACATTTGTATAGCGCCCCTCGGAGTAGCGGTCTACTCGGAGGCGCTCCTAATCCGACCACGGCGATATAAATTAGCTTTACAAAACTCGTAGAACAAACGGTCAATACTCCTTGACAGCAGTCAATGACTATTATTCATTTCTGATTGATTGTTATTGATTTTGATCTAGAACGGTTATTTTCTCACCAATGCTATGTCATTAATTGTGATCAAGTGTAAATAATTCTAATCCACTGTGAACTGATCCATTGTGATTGATTTAGATTAATTATGCTTGATATTTATCCATTACGATTGATTTTGATCCATTGTGATTGATTTTGATTTTTCTGATTGACTTTGATCCGTTGTGCTTGATTTTGAGCCATTTTTATTGATTTTGATCGATTGTGCTTGATTTTGATCCATTATGATCGATTTTGATCCATTATGAATGATTTTGATCGATTGTGATTGATTTTGATCGATTGTGATTGATTTTGATCGATTGTGATTGATTCAGATCGATTGTGATTGATTTAGATCGATTGTGATTGATTTTGATTATTCTGATTGACTTTGATCCATTGTGATTGATTTTGATCCATTATGATTGATTTTGATCTATTGTGATTGATTTTGATCCATTGTGATTGATTCTGATCCAATGTGATTGATGCGTATGACTCTGATACCTTCCTGAGTGTGTCGAGATGGACGTGTAGAGCCAGTTCCGTCTTTAGTTTATCCGGAAGAAGTCCGAGGGCATTGATATCGCCACCTCCATTCATGCACCCTCTGCAAATACCACATACCACACACAAATACCACAGATCACAACAATATTTGCAATAATAATCTATCTATACAATAATTACCTAAATCACGTGCTTTGTCCGTCATATCTAAGACGCGTGATTGGACAGAAGTTGAATCTAAGACGCGTGATTGGACAGATATTAGAAGTTGACCTAAATATTTGCAGCGCAAACGTAAGTTGCCCAATATGGAGCACAAAAGTCACAGTAAACAAACGTTCGATTCCAGTTTCAAAATTTTTTTGTCGCGTCTATAGATATGTAAGTATATATAATTTAAAGTTATATTCCTCTTGGAATGTAAGTATATTTGCAATTATTAAAACTAAACGGAAACTTAAAGGGTAATGTGTATTTTTGTGTGTATTTTGGTATTGACCGCTGCGAACTCGGATTGTGGGGTGACGTACAGTTCGTCAACCGTTTCGTTTAATTAATGTAACGTGCAGGCTTATTTTAGCTCTACGTCAAAGTGTCTTCACCACTACTATAGCAACGTTAAAATCAAGTATGACCCGTGATTATTCGCGGGTTAACAGCTAGAACGAACAGTGCCTGTTGCAGTTGAATCGTGAGCTAAAATATTATTCGTTCCGTGATTCTTCACGGGTTAACAGCTAGTAATAATAATAATAATAATAGTAGTTACTTTGAAGGGGCACTAAATAAATTTTCGTAATGAATGAACTCATAGACCGATTACCAAAATTACACAATCTACTGTAGGCCTATATCATAATCCGTAAGCATAGCTTGCGAAAGGCCATGACACTATATATAGGCCTATAACAATCATAATAGTAATAATAATAATAATGATAATAATAATAATAGTATTATATAGTAGTAAACATAAATTGGCCATTCCAGACTACATTTTCTAATTCTTAATATTCTTGTCCCTGAGGGATCATGTATACCTCGGGGCATTAAAAAAATAATAAATATAAATAGTGATAATAAAAATGATAATGATTAAGATAATGATAATAGCAACAGCAGCAAAAGCAACAATAGCAACGATCATAATTTCCCAGCCTTGATGCTTGACGAAGCACATTCGTGTTGACCCTATGAACCTAACCAGATCCAATGACCTTGACCTACCTTGACCAGGCGTAGTCGTACCATCGTTGAACGTGTCTCTGCATGTCCAGTGGTACGTTGTGGTTCCGCATATACGACTTGGCTCCGTCCTGTATAGAAGTAAAACAACGTTTCGCACAAAAAACGCCAAGAAGCGAGAGACGCAAATAGCAGGCAATGGAGCCAGAATTGACGGGCATTTATTCCTCTGATGATGGACGACCGAGCGGCCGAGGTCTCCGTGTTCCACCGGCAGAAACAAGGGCTCCCACCCCCAGTTAGGGAAGGGAGGAATGGCATCCAATCTCACCATTCTTGTTCCATTAACTCCACTGGGTTGTGCTGTGGTCGGTCGAATGGACTGTCAACTGAGAGATCAGAGGCTCAAATCACATGATCCAGGGCAGAAATGACTATTTAGGGATATCTGCGACCATTAGCCAGCTCAACTATCATGAGTACACTGACTGTCGTTATTATTATTATTATTGTTATTATTATTAGTATTATATCATTATTATTGTAATAAATATTATTAGTACTATTACTATTATCATCATCATCATTTCCATTCTTCTTATTATTATTATTATCATCATCATCATCATTATTATTATTATTGTTACTGTTACTAATAAGCTTACTATTACTATTGTTACAAATACCACTACTACTATTTTTATAATTATTCTTAATATTATTATTAGTATGATAATAATTATTATATGTGACATTGTCAGTCTTCTTACCAGAAGTCTCTCGAATTCTTGTCTACTGGCATTTCTATTCGTAATAACGTTCCCAACTTGACCTGCCCAATAAAAGAAGAGCGGGGAAAATGTACCACGCCATGGCTGCGTTACGATCTGTAATCATCTCTCATCGTGATCACTATCATCATCGCAGTAGTCGTCGTCATTATGCAGGCGAGCAGTGGTGGGTGAAGGATCTCACCCGATAACACGTATACATACTCTCATTGATAAATGAATAAAGGCGAAACCACATACGGCCGCCATAGAAACATTTACATTTATAAGAACATCATTGTGCATTATCGTTATAGCATTCTCAGATGTCATAATTGAATTCTCGAAATCATTGTATTAACAAGAGATATATTTGAATCTTCATTACATCAAATATCGTCATGATAGTTTTCTTTGTCTTACCGACGATCGTTGCAAAGACGAAGACGCCGATGAGGTAGCTGACGATGGTGAAAACATGTCTACAACGACAGAAAGATAGGCTTCTTTTAGACACAAGTCAACGTGAAAGGGATGATAATGATGACGATGACCACGACGATGATCATGGACGATTATTATGATGATGATGATGATAATGGTGGTGGTGATGATGATGATGATGAGGAGGAGGATGACGACGATGATGATGATGATGATGATGATGGCATTGATAATAATGGATAATGGATAACGAATGATAATGACAACGATCAATCCAACGTACTCCCAGTTGGATTCTGGTGGTGAGAGGTCTCCAATGGTGGTCAGTGTGAGTGTCGACCAGTAGAGTGATCTCAGGTATTTCTGTGCAACCGACGAGTAGTTCCCGATGGGTCGTGGGTACCCCCAATGACTCTGAAAGTCGTGGGCCTTCGAGATAAGAAAGTAGAAGGCGGCGAACCAGTGTGACCCTAGGAATAGGACATGGGTGAGGTTCACCACCCTCCACATGTTCGGGTAGACGGTCCGGGTCTCCATCATGTGTATATAACGGTGCAAGCGGTAGGACTTAAGGAAGCGTGGGAAGCGAACGAGGGGGTGAAGTCCCGTGTAGAGCTGGACTAGGTCCAGAGGAACGAGGGAAGCGACGTCAAGGAGAAAGGCCCAGGAGCGAACGTAGTGCCTGGCCAGCTTCCCCGTCTCGTAGACGATGAGCCCACGCTCTAGATACCCAGTCCTTAGCTGAACGACGACATCCAAGAGGTAGATGAGATCGCAGAGGACATCCGCAGATATCCAGACGACCTCCCACCCGTCCTGGATCTCAGGGAAGGCCTCACGAGCGATCGACGTCCACAGGTTGTAGAGCACGGCGGACGTGTTCAGAGTCAACCAGTAAAACATGAAGTTCTCGTCTGGCCTGATGACCAACCGGCGCCTACGTCCTGGCTCAGAGTCCTTGGCGTTGTAGGGTCGGTCCGTCTCAGGGCTGGTCTCGGCCCGGTCATCGGTCGGGTGATCGGCCGCATCTCGGTGAGGGCAAACGCCGTGCCTAGTGGAGAACTTCTTCAGGAAAGAGTCTTCCCTTGTGAGGCTAAGTCGCTTCTGGCGGCGCTTGGCCCTTGTGGCCTGACCGACGACGCTCGCTGCCTTCAGGGTTGTTCGCAGCTTCGGCCAGAGGGAACGGTGGGCGGCGTTGGTAGCCGGGTCCTTTGGGGGAGAGAGAGGGGCGCTCGCAGGGGGTAGGGCGGCTAGCAGAACAGAACGCTCCTCCTCCTCTTCCTCCGGTGGGGCCGGATCCGATGGGGGATTCATCATGGGGAGGCGCTACCCTGCGATGAGTTCAGGTGAGATAGGTGACTGGTGAAAGCGAAAATCAAGTCTGAAACCTTCAATCAAACCAACTAAGTTGTATATTATGAGAGCATTGTATATAATATACCTGAACTCAGGACGATCGATGGCGCTATATAAGGAGAGGCTACAGTATAGCATATGTGAGTGTGATATGTACACTTTATGGGCACTTATGTAAGTATGTATGTGTGTGAATGTTTGTTTGTATGTGTGTGTATATGAATGTAGGTACGTATATATGTATGACTTTATGTAGGCTATGCATGTACGTATATGCGAATTACCCACTCACCACCCAGTGGTCCCCGAGGTTTACCTCCCCAACACCCACCCGGTCCCCACAAATCCCCTCAACTCAACCGTCAAAGACTATATCGCGCCAAAGAACTCGAAGTAATTAGATTTGGTCGGTTTAGCAGGCGATAACGCTGCGTCAATGGGAGACATACAGGAGCGGGTTAATGGGGGAGGATGGCGATGGGGAGGATGATGGTGATGAAGGAGGAGGACGGTGATTTGGGAAAGTTGATGGTGATGGGGTGATTGTATCGCCCACAGTATGCGACGGGTGACGTACCTAGGCCTACACAAAGACACGAATGACAACCATGAAACATGGATGACAACCTATATATACAATTATACATAAATATATTTATTTATTTATTACCAATATTTGATACCCCCCTCCTTCCAACATCTTTTGCTCAGAAGTGCACACACATGCCTCGACGGCGCAATTGCAGTTGTACTGCAGAGCAATTGTGCGCGAAGGACTTGCTCAAGGTCTGTACACAGTGACTACCGGACGAGGCTCGAACCCGCGCGCTCAGCACACACTGAACGTTACCGGCTGACCGCTGTAACCGATCAGCCACTGTGCCACACGATATATATATACATAACATAGATATAAACGAAATATCGGGATTATATATATATATATATATATATATATTATACACTGAGAGATATATATATATATATAGACACACACATACAGACAGAGACAGAAAGAGACAGGCAGACAGACAGACAAGAGCGACAGAGAGAGACACACAAACAGACAGACAGAGAGACAGACAGAGCGACAGAGAAAGAGAGAGATAGAGAAGGAGAGAGAGAGGAAAGGAAGGAGGGAAGGAAGGTGGAAGGAACAGTAATGAAGAGGAAGGGACAGTGAGAATAAGAGAGAGGGGTGAAGAGGGATAGGAAGGGAGGTAGATGTAGAGTTGTAGACATAGAACAGACGCACGGAAACAATTATACAGACCAAATGTCAAAAGCAAACGATTGTGACAGTAAGTAGGCAAAGCGTGGGTGAATGAGAGAGAGAAAGAGTCGTTTTATAATAAATATTAGGTGGGTGCAGACATACACAGACATAAAGGCAAACATACAGAGACATACACAGAGACATACAAGGAGAGAAGACATCGACACAGTCTGTCATAAACACAGACAGACAGACGGACAGACAGTAACGGTGGTTGCGTGTGTATACATGAAGAGGACCGAAGCAATTATCCCGTACAATATGGCGCTTGGCGACAATTCGCAACATCAACGACTGTACGTTCTTCTATCTGTCTTTCTATATCTGTCTGTCCGTCCCTCGTTCTCTCTCTGTCTGTGTTCCTCTATTAATCTCCTCTTCGACGTCTCTATCTCTGCTTCTGTCTTCTTATCTTTAAAGAAATAATGTAAGTTACATTGCTTTGTCAATTAAATTCCGGATTTGACGCTTGAAACATCGCAACGAATAGAAAAGACATCCCAGCCATCTGTAAGCTGTCGACGGGAATCCGTTGGTTGGTTCCACGCTTATGCGTGGGCCCACCACTAGCGACTCTATTCAGCCTACTATACACTGTTTTTTGCTAACTGTCGTAATATATCCGTTGGTAATGACAATTGAATTGAATGAACCTAATTCAGGCTAACAAGCGGAATAGGCGCTATATAAATGTTCCATTACATTACATTACTGTGCAATACAAATTTTTAAAAATGCAGTACAAATAAGTTGCTTAACAAACCGGTCTATCTTCAGGCACAGTCTACCACACAACGGCTTTAGACGCAAGGGTCAGCGTTCACGAGTGTTATCATATTATGAGCCTACGATGCGATCGCATTTGCTTGGATACAGAGGCTGACTGAGGAGCATTGGATGCGGATCCAACGGAGAGGATGCTATTGCGCAACAGAATAAGAGATAAATGGACGTCAGAAGGAATCGATGGACGACACAGAGATAAAACCAGGGAGGAGAGACTATGATGCAATCGAGAACGGAAGAGGGGAAATGTAATAGGAGATGGGATGATTGGAGGAGGTGGGAGGGGAGGGAGGGAGGGAATGAATGGAGGAAGACGATGGAGAAGAGAATGAGTAGAATGGGGCGAGGAGAAGGAGAAGCAAGAGTAAGAAAATGAAGAGGTGCGAAAAGATTTGAGTACTAATAATAATAATAATAATTATCTCTTCGAGTCGTTCCAGAAGTTCATATGTCTCTCTCCGGAGATTAGTTTTATCAACCCGAGGGATCAGTATTTATCTCGGGTAAAAATAAAAAAATAAAAATAATAATAATAATAATAAAAGTTTGAACGGTTAAAAAATAATAGTAAAATAATATTAAGAATATTATATAATAATATATATTAATATTAATAATAAATTGCATCAATAGTTAGCAATTTCTTAGTCCCAGAGAGATTCTGTATACCTCAGAGTATTAAAAAATAATTATGATGATGATGATGATGATGACTATGATGATAATAATAAATAATAATAATAATAATAGTAATAGCAATAATAATAATAACTATCTGCAAAGACTAGCCATCCAGGAACAAAGCCCAGCTAATTTTTTGAATCCCGAGGGATCATATGTAGGCCTACCTTCGGAAATAATAATAATAATAATAATACATCTGACAGCATCAACAGCCGGTGGAGCAGCAGAACATGCCGCAGAACGAAAGTGCATCAAGTACTCGTCCCTCCCCACCACGCATGATTTTATGCCAGTGGCCATCGAATCACTGGGCCCCATAAACCGTACTGGAATGGAGTTTCTACAAGAGCTGGGCCGCCGTATGACACAGGCAACGGGAGACCCTCGCGAAACAACTCATCTTTTTCAACGTCTATTTATTTGTACACAACGTTTTAATGCAGTGGCATTCAGGGGCTCTTTTGTTCAGCCCGATGGGGACGAAAACCTATAACTGTTGTAATAATAATAATAATAATAATAAAAATGGATAATAATACAGGCAGCGGACATGGTGGGCGGATAATTTGTAATGTCTGACTATTTAGCAAAAACACCGCGTAACAAGTAATCGTCAGAGTTGGTTTTTAGCATCGTCTAATGGATTAACAACTCGAGACCCGCTTGATTATATTCACCACATCTTATTCGCCAAGACCACAACACGATTGGTTTGTCAAACTTTCGTTTCAACTTATATGTAGCCGTGCATTTGAATTGATGGCCGCTTACCATGCTTTAAGGCCAGCGACGTCAACGTTGCCAATTGCAACGATTACTGTTTAAATGGCGGCGCATTTGAAAACAAACCGAATTGAAACTAAGATGAGTCAAAAACCTTGTAGGGACCAAGGAGTTTGCGGGGTGTGTTGGTTGTCCTTCAAAACCCATGCCTCAGATGGCACGATGCACCGGCACGGTCCTCGAACCGCCCCTTGTCCAGGTTCTGACCAGCCACCGGCGGACGGCCCTTTAAAGCGTAATACCACAAGACAGTCGTCTTCCACCACTAGCGTGCAGATCTCTTTCTCACGGGTTCTGTCAACGGACGTTGGGCAGATCGCTTCTCACCTCTCACATCCTGCTTCCCCCAGTCTTTTCATTAAGAGAATCCCAAAAGCAGCAAGGCCGGCCATCTTGTGCTGCTCTCCTGGCCGATATAATCCAAGCAATTGTAAGAGAACCAAATTGCGTTGCAAAATGATTCGATTTGCTGGCCTTCGGTGGAACTGTACTAGTGAAGCCAAGAAGAGGTGGACGAAAGCACAATATGACCAAGATGATTTTGTCCCGCATTGCTGAATGGGGACTGCAGGGGCCAGACCAGTCGAGTAAGGATGAATTGCCATCGACGTCAAGTCGTAAGCTCAAGTCCGCTAAATGCGACCACGCCAGGTATTTAGCCTCAACAGTTGCAAGCAAGCTGGAGGAAGGCAATTTCAAAGCAGCCATACGTCTCATCTGCAGCGAGGATAAGCCGGCGCTGGACACACCTGAAACTCTGGCCGCGCTTAAGAAAAAGCACCCGCCTGCGCCAGTGGACAGGAGAACACCGTGTGATCCAGACAGTTCGGATCGCTTCATCCTGCTTCAAGTTTCTAAAGAAGATGTCGCTAGGGCAATCTCCTCTTTCCCTGCGTGTTCGGCTGGTGGTCCAGATGGCATAACTCCACAACACTTAAAGGATCTGATGGCCTATGGAGTAGATGACAACATCGGGCAACATCTATCTGACCTTGTCAATCTGCTCCTAAAGGGAGGTCTATCCGAAGAGGTGAATGAGGTCATCTATGGGGAAAACCTTTTAGCCCTGAGCAAGAAGGACGGAGGCATAAGACCGATCGCCGTGGGCTACATAGCGTCGTCTGGCGGCAAAGTGCGCTAATTCGCGTGCGGTAACAAGGCTGTCTCAACTGCTCGCCCCCATTCAGCTTGGGGTAGGCATTCTAGGAGGCGCTGAGGCAGCTGTCCATGCGACACGTCGTTGGATAACCACGATGCCTGAAAACAGCGTCCTAGTGAAGCTCGACTTCGCCAATGCCTTTAACACTCTGCGCAGAGATTGTCTTCTAGAGGCAGTTGCTAGACAGATCCCAGAGCTCTACCACTTTGCTCACGCTGCCTATTCAAACCGTCCACTGTTGCGCTATGGTTCAAACATAATTCGATCCGAAGAAGGAACGCAGCAAGGCGATCCTTTGAGACCTCTGGAATTCTGTCTTGTGCTGCAACCGATTCTGATGAAGCTTCGATCGGATCTGCGTATCGGATATCTGGATGACCTGACATTGGGAGGTAACAAGGAAACAGTGGCCGACGACGTTCAATTAATTGAGCAGGAATCAAAGAATCTGGGATTGTTATTGAACCGCAGCAAATGCGAAATCGCGTGTCACAACACCCAGATGCCGAACAATGACCCTGCGTTTCAAGAGTTCACGAGCATAGCCCTCGAGGACAAGACCTTGTTGGGTGCACCTCTGATTCCAGGTCCAGCTGTGAACATGGTCGTTAATTCAAAGGCTAATGACCTCGAGAGGGCAATCGGAAGATTGTCCTTGCTTTATACACAGGACGCTCTGGTTCTGCTGAGGAACAGCTTAAGTGTACCGAAGCTCTTGTACAGTCTGCACACAGCCGTCTGCGCTGATTGCCCGGGCTTGGCTCGGTTTGATCAACTGCTGAGAGAAGGACTGTCAACCATTTTAAATGTGGACCTTGACAATGACCGTTGGCTCCAGGCTTCTTTGCCGGTGAGAGATGGTGGTCTGGGAGTTCGTTGTGCATCTACGCTGGCACTTTCTGCCTTTCTGGCTTCTGCCGCTAGTACAAGCGAACTCCAGGCATGCATCCTACCAACAGAGTCTGCTGAGGAACCATATGAACTTACGAGTTCAGCACTCAACGCTTGGAAGACCCTGACAGATGCAGAACCACCAACAGGAGCAGCGAGTCATCGCCAGAAAGAATGGGACCTCCGATTCACAGATAAGGCATGGAAAGTTCTGCTGGAGTCCAATAACAATCCATGTGACCGTGCTCGCCTGCTGGCCTCACGAGCACCTCATTCTGGAGACTGGATGCTAGCGCCCCCTGTGACTGCCGTAGGCCTGCGCCTCTCAAACGAGGATGTACGAATGGCAGCCGGGTTGAGGCTAGGAACGACGCTCTGCGAGCCACATTTGTGTCACCAATGTCAAGAGAGCGTCGGCGCAAAAGGGCTCCATGGACTAATTTGTAGAAGAGGCAGCGGAAAACATCAACGACATAGCATGTTGAACGATGTCATCTGGAGAGCTCTTGGCAGAGCGAAGATTCCAGCGCAAAAGGAACCTCTCGGCTTGGTAAGAGAAGATGGAAAGCGACCGGACGGCGTCACGCTCATTCCTTGGACACGTGGTCGATGTCTGGCATGGGATGTGACAGTGCCCGACACCTACGCCAAGTCACATCTTGTCGACACATCTATCAGAGCTGGCGAAGCAGCCGAACGCGCAGCTAAGACGAATGGGGCCAAGTATTCCACCATAGCCAACACCCACGACTTCGTAGCCCTCTCCTTGGAATCCGGCGGCGCTTGGAGCAGTGAAGGACTGCAGTTCATCTCAGAGTTGGGTAGTCGAACGAGTGCTGCAACCCACGATCCAATGGAGACGTCATTTCTGTTCCAACGTATCTCGGTTGTTCTTCAGCGTGGGAACGCCGCCTGCCTCTTCGGGACTTTGCCACCACTCACTTAGCTCGCCCACATGGGCGATAACAGCATAATATAATAATAATAATAATACATTGATCGCCTTGTAACGTAGAGAGTACGGATTCGACCCTCCTCCTCCTTCTCCTCTTCTTCTCCTCCTCCTCTTCCCCTCGTCCTCCTCCTTGTCTTCCTCCTCTTAATTCTCCTCCACTACTGAGACGATAATTGTGTCGCGTCCCTGAGTAAGTCGTTCGTTCGTAATTACTCAGCCGCTCACGGTATGCATTAATTAATAATAGATTAATAAATACGTAATAAATAAATAAATAAATACGCTATATATATACATATAGAATATTTGTATCACGATAATGTTATATGGCGTCCTGGCCTGAAATACCGTAGGAGAAACATTCATTACATGCGTCTCTGTGAGGGTCAAAAGCAGCTACAAAAATGCTCCAATTATTCGTCTACACGCATGCGCGACAGCCATCATTCATGACGAGTCTTTCCATTGAGACAGCGTTTGGGCGACTGAGAACTCGCGGGCGACGCCATTGTATCTGTTGAGCAGCCATCTAGGGTCGCGAAGCACAACTGCACTCGTCACACTCGCTAATAGAAGATGGTCTCTGCCGTTCGCAAAGAGTTCTGCTGCTGCTGTTGCGATTTGTGCTCAAGAGTGGCTGTAAAGCTGGTACTGCTGCTGGTAGTAAAGTGGGAAAGATGCGGCTGCTTGCAAGAGTTGGTAGCGACGATGCTGATTCTTGATGTCATGGTCCTGCTACTGTTGTAAGTAGTAAAGATGCTATTTCTGCTGCTGAGGTTCGTGCATCACATGAGAGCATCCAAATTGTCCTTGGCATTGAATGGCATTCCAAAATGAAAAGTGTCGCTTTCAATCTCCCTGAAACTACTTCAGCGTCAGTCTTCCAGTCCCTCTTTCTCCTTCTCCGTCATTCTGCGTGTCAGTATGTCTGCCTCTTTTAGCTGCTGCTGCTATACAGAGCTCAATGCAATACGCGGTCGTTATAGACCGATGTTCTGTCTCTGACTGTCTCTCTGTCTGACTGTTTGTCTGTCTGTCTGTCTCTCCATCTGCCTCTCTGATCTCACTGCCAAAAGCTGCGAGTCGGCTATCCAATCCGATATAATATCAGACTTATCCATCGATTGGCTCAGCGGATTGAGCAATGTTCTCGTATCCAATCGCAAAAGCTGAGCCGATCGTCCTGCGGCGCCATCTTGAGCCAATGATGTCATCGTCGACGTGAGACTTGAGTCATTGAGTACATAGCAACCGAAGCAGACGTTTCAATGCGTCTCAGCTTCCGCTATACAACGAAATTCACTTCTCTAGAAACCATCCTAGGAAACATCACGACTGCTCTGTCACTCCCTCCACCCGTCTGTTTGTATGTCTGCGTGTCTGTCTCTTTATCTATCTGCCCCTATCCGCATACATCACCATCGTCATCATCACCAGCATTGTCGTCGTCATCATTATCGTCATCATTGCTAAACATCATCGTCGTGAATGTGTATAAGTGTATTATACTAGCTGTGGCACACGGCGTTCGCCCGGGTAAAGACAGGTTTTTGGCCCTGGAGAGGAGAAAAACGACGACCGCGGGTTCACCAACCCCTCTACTGGTTTCCCGAGCGAACGGCGAAGGTTTCGAGTGAATAGCTGTAAAAGTGTGCAAATGCATAAACGAAGACACAAACAAACACACGCACAAACTGTGGAAATGCATCGCCGGACAGAGGGACACACAGAAGCTCCTCTTTATTTAAACGATATTTATGTTTAGATCTATGTGTGCAATCTGTGCATATATAAATATATATAATTATACGTATATATATTTATATGTATGCATGTACGAGGGTGGTTCATCTGTACACCTGCCATTATATTGCCTTTTGCACAAACAGACTGTGCCCTCTTCTCCGTCATATTGTCGGATCTGGGTTACGGAAGGAGAAAGTGAGAGAAGATGTGCAGTCGCTTAAGTTAACCATGGTCCATGAGGTAGCTAAGGACATGGAGTGTACCCAACTTTATTTTCCAAACCTCGACACATGAGACCAGTCATCCCCTTCACCGCCTCATCTTCTCACCGAAAGGGTACTCATCATACCCGTGTTTGCAATAGGGGGCTTATGTGACACACGCCTCTAAACAAATTTCTGACCTGGCGAGGGCTTGAACCCGGCGACCTCTCGGCCGACAGTACAGCACGCTAACCACTGCACTACCGAGCGTCCCTAAGAGAGCGTTAATTTCACGAGCGTTGGTCCTGCCGCGGGGGCAGAGGAGACGCCCGTGGCATCAGCTGCGACACATCTGCAGTCGTAAATCCTTCTCTGCAGACAAAGAATAGCGTTGCTAAGCAACGGAATCCACCCGGGGTCAACGGGGTCAGCGTGCAATGGCTGCAGAGAAGGGAGAGCGTGCGTCTGTCCGTCCATTTCACAGGTCGATGCGGTCAGAGAAACATGGAACGACTGTGTTTAGTAGATCAGGTAGACAATGACATTTACATCTCACAACGCATCCTCTCAGACCATCTCTAGTTCTCGCTGTCTGTTGTCTAGTTATATGTGTCTCTGTTTGTCTCTGTCCTTTATTTGTCTGGCTGGGTGTCTCTGTATGTCTCTGTTTGTTTCTGTCTCTTTCCTTTATCTGTCTCTGTCTCACTCTGTGTCTCTGTTTCTGTCTGTCTGTCTCTCTCTGTCTGTCTCTCTGTCTGTCTGTCTCTCTCTCGCTCCCTCCCTCCCTCCCTCCCTCTGTGTCTGTCTTCAAAGTGATTGCCCAAAAGGAATAACTGTTCACTAAATCTTTCACCAGCAAACGACCGAAAAACGAATACAGCACTAGAGGAACTTTTAGATGAGATGGAGGCAAGGACAGACACACGGACAGAGAGGCAGACAGCCGGACATATAGCTATACATAGACAGAGAGACAGATATTCGTGCGCCTGGTTTGAAAATCGAGTCACAAGAAATCCCAGGTTGTTGATCCAAATAAATCATTTCTTGTGTTATGTTTAAGTCTCGATTTACGTGACGGCGTACGTGACTGTATATACGTGACTGTGTCAACGTGACTGCGTATTCGTGACTGTGTCTGTTGTCTAACTGCGCATTCGTGACTGTGTAATTGACGTAAGTTCGTGACGGTCGGAACGCCCTAGTGCTTGACCCTAACTCTCGAAGAAAATGCTTTGGGAGACGTTCATAAATTTGGCCATTGACACCATAAAGACGGTGTAAGATGGATGACCAATTTTACCATGGAGCTGTGAATAGCGATAGATGGATCGGGTGAAACGGGGAAAGAAGGCCTGACACCAGCGTTGGCACGACCACCATTGATACCAGCACGATCAGAACAATATGTCGACGGATAAGGCGCTATATTAAGTACCTAGACGCACACATACATGCATACATAAATGCACACACGCACCCACACACACACGCACACACACACCTAGACATACACACACACACACACACACACCTAGACACACACACATCAACATGTACACACACCCCCATTCATTCAAAAGTTTCTGTCAGTCAGTGACACGCGTCATCACCTGCCTTTAATTGCAGTCATTCACTTGTCTAATTATCTGATTCGGTTTTACACTATTAAATTGTCAAATTTATTAGCATATATATATGTATATTGTTATGTGTACCATTTGTGATGGGGGGTTACATGCGTATTTAAAACGTTTTGGAACGGGGCATTAATTCTGTTGGAAAAGGAGTGGTCAGACAATGCCGTATTTAAGATTCGTTTGTACAGTAATCGGGGAGATTGACGTTGGTTACCGACCTCGTTGGTCGTTTTAGTTAAGCCGTCAATTCTCCAGTTGTATTTCGTCTGGCAGCCGTTGGGCAGAGTTGACTGTACATTTTCCGTTTACGTTGCTGTGGGCGTCTACCAGCTGTTAACGTGTTTTGTTTTCCGAATGCAACTGCGGTGGTGCGGACCTTTTTACCGTGAGTTCATATGTTCGCGTTATTTTCTGGTAAATAAAGAGTATTTTATCATACCCTAGTTTTATTAATAACTCAGGACCTTAACACATAGGGGCTCCAGTCCGGTTTTTCGCTCTTTGATAAAAGGGGCGTTACCTTTGGATATATTTGCCGTTTGTATGATAGTTTAGAATATCGAGGACGTGAATTTTGGGTATTTCTTTACGGGGGCGTTTCCTGGTGTATGGCAAGCGTGAGTTGAAGTTTCTCTGTCAAATTATTTTTAGCGGTAGCCTTGGACAGACTGAAGTGATATGATGGAGTCTTCGTTATCGTCGAATCCGTTAACTTTAGATGAGGTTTTTGAAATGACGGTTGATGAGTTGAGACGGGAAGCGGAAACATTGGGTCTTGAGACAAAAGGCTTAAATAGGATTCAACTGCAAAAGGTTGTGGCTAAATGGTTGTCGCCTGCTCAGAAGATGGAGGAGTTTCAAATAAAAAGTCAGGTTTTGGAGTTAAGGGTGCAAAAGGAGGCAGAAGAGTTGAAAAAAGAGCAGATGAAGGGCGGATAGAGAGAGCGAGCGTGAGTTTGAGCTTGCGAAGTTGAAGTTAAAAGCTGAAGTGGAAGCACAGGAAAGAAAAGAAATGGCTGACGCAGAAGAGAGGAAATTACGCATACATGCTGAAATTGAGGAGCGCCGAGTGAGAATGCAGCTAGAAGCGGGTGAAGCGGCACAGAAGCGTAGACACGAAGAGAAAATGCGAGCATTAGATTTGGGGGGCGTGACGAATTCCGACACTGACACAGAGAAATTTCGAGTTGCGACAGCCATTAAGTTGGTACCGCCTTTTGACGAATCCGAGGTCGAACATTTTTTTAGTTTCGTTCGAAAAGGCGATGCTGATACATCAGTGTCCACGTTCGGAGTGGACCTCTGTAATGCATTCTAAGCTTACCGGTAAAGCGCAGAAAGTTTTTGCGGAATTGTCGGTTGCCGAGTGCCAAGACTATGACACTGTAAAAAAATGCGTTGCTCGTTGCATATGCCCGCGTGCCGGAATTCTACCGGAAACGGTTCCGTACAATGCAAAAATGCGCGGATGAAACATTTTCTAATTTTGCATTTCGACTCGGGATGCCATTCAAGAGTTGGGTGGAAGGTGAAGAGGCCCTGCATGGTTTCGATAAGTTCAAAGAAATAATTAAGTTAGAACAGTTTGTTAATTGCCTTCCGTTGGAAGTTCATCGGTGGATTCTTGAGAAGAAACCATTATCCATGGCGTCTGCAGCTAAGCTGGTGGATGAGTATTCCATCTTGTTTAAGCCTTTTAAGGTAGAGGTTCTCGGTGGTACGCGAGTAGAGTCGCGAGGTGCTTTTGGCCGGACGGGTGGGACTTCGCATGCACAACCAATGCATAGTCAATCTGACACGGGATTTCATAAATTTGGTGCCCGAGTCACTTGTGGATACTGCAGACGGGTCGGTCATACCATTTCTCAATGCTGGGTTAGACAAAATCAAGAGGCACGGAAGTATGAGGGGGCTGCGGGATTTAATGCGGATGTCCCTCATGCGATACAATTAGTGGGTATGCCACATAATGGACGCATCGGTGGTGGTTTGTTCTCACAGGTGCATCCACAGTTTCAACCGTTTTGTGTTAGGGCCGAGTTGTTCAATAACAAGGGTTCACTGCGTCCAATTGTAGCTTTGCGGGATACGGGGGCTTTGCAATCACTGGTAGCTAAAGATGGGGTGCTTTCTAATGAATTTTTGGATGCACAGGAAGTTCGTGTAATTCAGGGAGTGGTTGGTTGTCCCGTGGAAGTTCCTTTAGTCGAATTAAGGATTAGGTCTTCGGGCATTGCCGACAGAATTTTGTGTGGAGTCGCGAATAGTTTACCTAGTGGAGTTCAGTTACTACTGGGAAATGATGTAGTGATCCCTGCAGCATGGGATGTGGCGGTGGTGATGCGGGCTCAGGTAGCGTCTAGGTTGGATAAGTTAGTTCCTGATGCAGTGGACGCTTGTTATTCGCGGCCTGATGATGTTAATGACGTTTCCCTGCATGATGACTTACGGGCGTTGTTTTCTGAGCCTGCGCAGGATTTTTCGAATGTGGATGTATTTGTGTCACGCGATGACTTAATCCGTCATCAACGAGAGGAGGTGACCTTTCAACCATTGTTTGCTTTGGCCGAGGTAGAAGGTAAGGAAGTGGAACGGCATTACTATCATGTCCAAAATGGTGTTTTGACTCGTAGGTGGCAGGACCGATGTGCACCGCTTGGATTGGAATGGACCCAGGTGGTGGTTCCTCGGATTTTGAGGCAGAAGATTCTTCGCTTAGCCCATGAGATTCCATCTAGTGGTCATTTGGGGACCCAGAAGACGATTGATCGTCTGGTGCGCCATTTTTGGTGGCCTGGTTTGTTTGGGGATGTGCGTTCCTATTGTCGTACATGTGACGTCTGTCAGCGCCTGGGAAAGGGAGCAAGAAAAACTTTTGCTCCCTTGGTTCGTGTCCCAGTTGTTGCTAAGGCGTTCTCAAAATTGTCAATTGACATAGTGGGGCCTTTGAGCATTTGTGAGAGGTCAAGAAATCGGTTTATTCTTACAGTTATGGACTTGGCTACGCATTACCCACTAGCGTTTCCATTGCGCACACATACCGCGCCGGTAGTGGCGAAATGCTTGATTTCTGTATTCACTATGTTCGGTTTTCCTGATGAAATATTGTCCGACTGCGGCAGTGAATTCATGTCTGAATTATTTCAATTTTTTTTGCTGGAATGTCAGGTGTTACAATTGAAAAGTAGTCCATATCACCCACAGACTAATGGTTGCGTGGAAAGATTCCACCGTACTTTGAAGGACATGCTGATCGCAGTGGGAGAGGCATTTCCCGGTTCATGGGACGAAGCGCTTCCGTGGGTTCTTTTCGCGTATCGGGAGGTTCCTGTGCAAGGGTTGGGGTTTTCATCCTTTGATTTACTGTTTGGTCGTGATGTGAAAGGCCCGTTGCAGTTAGTCAAACGTAACTGGTTGCAGGAAGTTGCTGTGGTTGATCTCCAGAATTCTAATCTGATTGATTTTGTTTTGACATTGCGGGAACAGGTTCGGAAGGCGATGGAGGTGGTTAATGGTAACGAACTTGTGGCGAAGTCAAAATCGAAAGAGTGGTATGACAAGAATGCGAAGAATGTGGTCTATGAGAAAGGCGATAAAGTTTTATTGCTCTTGCCTTTGGTTGGGAAAACTTTGGAGGCCAAATACTGTGGTCCCTATTCTGTTGAATGCAGATTGGGGAGTTCATATGTTCGCGTTATTTTCTGGTAAATAAAGAGTATTTTATCATACCCTAGTTTTATTAATAACTCAGGACCTTAACAATATATATAGTTTATATACACGTAATGCCACTACAGGTGAAAGCCCCGCAAAGTGTAACGCCCGAGGATTAAACACCAAGAGGTGAACAGTCAGGAGAATAAAATTTATGTGAAAGTCCCTGATACTAAACAATTATGAACTGAGCTTTTGAGGCATCAAAGTAGTTTTGAAAAGATCTTTTTATGTCCACAAAAGAACATATATAGATAAAAGAAAAAAAGAGTGAGTTTATCGATCCAATGGCAAATATACAAACTATTTATCAGCGATATTTTAAAATATCGATACATTATCCATTTGCCAACAATCGCTACCTAAACAATATGTCAGATATGTTCGCTTCGATAACCCACTGCAGCATATGACTGCCGTGACAAACGACCACCTATTGTCGATTCAACAACTTGAAAATATCATTGCATTGATAAACTGCCAAACAATCGTCAACGAGAGAAGAAAAAATGAAAATCGATGGAAAAAAGGCCTGTAAAATGAACTGAAATATCACAAGTTTATTTTCTGCATAATGATTTCCGTTACCTAGTAATTAGCAAAATAATCGATGCCTTCAAACTTAAAATTAGTGCACTAGACTTCACTTCTGTTTGGGTATAAAAAAGGATTGAAAATTAAACTCCTTGGACAAATGAACAGCACAATGATTCGCTGCTTGCAAGCTGACACAGCAAGGAATTACTATCATTAAGCAAGTAGGGATCCATCCATATAATTATTACGTACGCAAAAATCGGATTTTTGGACCCCGTCCCCCATGTTGCACGGCGAACATTTCGTGGACCCCTCCCCCATGCATACGTACATTGAAGCTCTACAACCTACCCCAATGCAAAAGTTGAATATAGCTGAAACATCTATAAGACATTGATTTTACCACAGGCTATTTATTTTTGTTAAGCATCATATTTAACAGCTTGAATTTGTTAACTGTTATGAAGAATTAAAGCACTAACAACACTAGCATTTAAAACCGTTTTATTGCTACATAAAATTGATTAAGCAGGAACATAGTCTGTGATTAGGTTTACAGTTCTGATGTTAAGTCTGACGTGGACGTCATAATTAGACAATTATATTTGCGTACGTACATATTTTCTGGACTACTCCCCCTCCATACGCCCCCATACGCAAATGGCCGAAATTTTAAACCCTCTCTCGCCGCGCACGTAATATGTGGACGGCCACTAAAGGAGGGATTTTTAACAATCATTTCTTTGTATACCTGCATGCCTTCTCAGCGAATGTTTCTTGCTAACTAGCTTATCCCACTTCTTGACGTTTTTCTCAGGCAATAGTTACATCCAATGTCTTTTTCACAGACATCCAGAGTGAACAACCGTTGACATCCGACAGGATCTCTTGTTAGTCAGGCAATCCTTCTGGCGCCAGTCTAAATCTGGCGACTTTGCCCGTCACTGCTCTCCAGTCTCAATCCTGGATGACGGAGGAAGGCGACGTTAACGGGCGTTGTTATCAAACAGTACTCTTGTCGTCAAATGGAAACAAATACTACAGCTTGCACTCTGGCAGTGCCAGTCCTAAGCATGAATAAAGGAAGAGAACGACGCTAACGATCTTTGTTATCACATAGCGTGGCGTTTAGTGGGATGCTCGATGCCTTGCGTTCGGAGGATCGCAGGTTCGAACCCACTCCGAGTCACTGCGTAGCGACCTAGGACAAGATGCTCACCCATAATTGCCTGTGAAGAAGACAACGGGAAACCACCTCACTCATCTCATCCCCAGGTGGCCTAAAAAGCCAATGGACCTGCCTTCGGGCCGAGCACTCGTCCTCGACAGTGTCGTTAAACTGATACTACACTACCACGCTTCTTTGCTGTAACTCGATTTCCAAAGCGTCTCTTCACGTATTATAGGTCCTTTGAATTTAGCATGATTTACATGTAGTTCCGTGGTCAATCGCAGCTGCGTTCTATCTCGTACTATGATACTGTGATTTTACAGGGCTGTGTTCTCAGATGTCTCACAGTGGAACTTTTCTACAAGAGTCACAAGATGCTGCTGCTGCTGGGAAGACGCTGTCCATCTTTAAGCTCTTATGCTCCAACCACCCCTTCCTAATCACATCGTTCGTCTCCTTCCTGTCTCTGCTGAATCATCAAATTAGTGGTAAGTCTCCTTCCTGTCTCTGCTGAATCATCAAATTAGTAGTAATACCAATAGGTGTACTTGCATTTGTTTGCTCATTAATGGGAAGATTTAATTCTTTGAGTCATGTTAACGATAACAAAGACCGTCAGTGTCGCCCTCCTCCTTTATCCAGGCTGGCGACTGGCACTGAGAGACTGTGAACAGTAACGGAGTTCGTATGGACTATATCAGTGTATATATACGTGTTAGCATATGCATAGTTAAGCATATATATATATTATATAATACATGTATATATTTGGGTGTAGGTGTGTCCGTTTCTGTACGCGTGCGAATGCACATGCGTGCGTGTGTGCACTTGTATTACACATGTATATATCCATGTGAAATGAACATACATACATGTATCCACCTATATATATGTATACATGCGTTTTCTCATGCATAGAGGTATCTACACATATTCCCTCACACGATATCCGCCCAATATACTTGTGGAATTCGCGCTGCTCCCACTTGTGAATTCGGTCACGCACGGGCCTCGAGCGTGTCCAAACAAAACGGGGCGTTCACACGCTGTGGCGCTCGGCGTAGCGTCGAAAGCAGCCGTATAGCGACCAGTACGACAGAATTCAATCTTTCCATTAATCAGCAATCCTCGCGACTGTCATCGAGGCGTCGTTGGGTGGGGATTGGGAGACTGGTCGGGTTTCCATAGCAGCTGTCGTCAAGCGGATCTCTCCATCCGTGTCATCTATTCCCCGATGCATCATACCGTCGGCTCCCATCATTCAAGCATCTTCCCTTCGCTCAAGGCGACCTCTGATTGCCCGGAATTTATCAGCGGTTGCTGCTGCTGCTGTGGTGGTCACTGTCGACATTATAGCGCCTCTCTCTCATTGGCGCCCAGTGCCCTCTTTAAAAAAATCCGACGACGCTGCAGTTGCGACGCTTTCGAGCCTGTCTCGTCCGCTTGTATAATACTATATAGGTCCTACACGCCGCGTTGGGAATTGTGACTCAAGTACAACATGTCTAGGTAATAAACGCCCATGGCTTTGCCGCATACAGATCCAATTCGCGTAAAGGTATCTGGTTGAATGGTCGGCCACATTACATGCATGCTTTCAAATGAAAATATATCTGCTGTCCCTTAGGCTTAAAACTTCTGAGCGAAAAAACTCAGCAGAAAATCATAGTATAGGCTAAGTATATACATTGATTTAACACTGGAAATGTAAAATACCCGACTATAGTACACTAAAGCAAAAGAAAAGAGTCGCTGGCACTTGACGTATAAATATATATATATATATGTATATATATATATAATATAGAACGTTTTCTCACCATCACTGTATAGTTAGTTCCTATTAGGAGACGTTATTAGACAAACAGACAGACAGACAAATAGACGGACAAGACATAGACTCCGAGAGACAGGCAGCATGACAGATGGACAGATACACAGACAAACGTGCAAACTGCTATACATACAGACGGACAAGACTGTTGTGGTCACACAGACAGGGCCTGACAAAGAGACATGGTTGAGACATGAAGGCGCCTTGCAGAGTCATCAGCCTCGTACGAAGCGGCGCCTGGGTTTTCAGCTTTCATCGTCCAGTCTCAATAAATCTGGAAATCGGGCGACTTTGGCTCTGTGGCGTCTCTCTGTCTGTTTCGCTGTCTCTGTCTCTCAGTGTATCTCTGTCTATCTCAAGTGGAGGACCTGGAGACTGATTTAGAGTGATTTCTAGTTACCGCAATCTACAGCCAGGCCAATTAGCGAGGATAGACAGACGCCCATTTAGACAGAGGTACAGTGATAAGGAAGAGAGCAAGCAAGAAGTCTCAGAACCACACATTGGTGACCGGTTGTTAGCCCAACCCTTAAGTACATGTGGTGGGCCTCTCTCCGTCTGGGCACGGTCATTTGTCACCCATACGACTGCCCATGTGGCACTCTGCTGACCGACGATGGCTCGTTCGGTCTGTCTCGGCCCGGGCCGGCACGCTCGACAAGTGGTCCGGCAGGCCCTTATATGCAGGGGCCTCGTGGCTCGTTCAGGTGGGGGTTAAGAAAGCCCCGAGCCTGTCCAGGTGGGATGGCAAAATACCAGACGGCCTAACACTGATACCGCAATGACAATGAGAATGATAATACTACTAATAACAATAATTGTTAATAATAATAATACCATTAATGATAATGGTCATGATAACCGTTCCGCATCACACATTTTTTGTCTGCGGAAATAATGTTATCACCTGAGGGATCAGAACTATCTCAGGTAAATAATAATAATAAAATTAATAATAATAATAAAATTAATAATAACAATAATAATAAAATTAATAATAATAACGATAATAATCATACACACACCTACACACAGCCATGCATACACCTACAGTGAAGAGCCAGTTGACTGTAAACCGGTTTCAACTGTTAGTCCAGCATCCAATCCTCGTCACACGGTTCAGCGCCTCATTCTGAAAACACTGTCCTCCCATGCGGGGAGCCTCGCAGAACGCGTGAAAATCGTCGACATTTATGGAGCGCCTGATTATTCGCTCACCTGATCACGTGAAGTCATGCGCGAGAAGGTGCCTTTCCGGTTTAGTTTCACGGGTGTGCATCCATTCCTGCTTCCTTCTCTCTTCAGCCATCCATCCGTCCGTCCTTACACTTATGCACGACCGAGTATAGACGCCGGTCGTTTCCCCGATGGAGATGCAGTTGCTGCTGGGATTCAGCAGCAGGAGCCTAGCAGTAGCCGTTAGCGTCCATCACTGACCACGTGATGCGGCATAAACTGACCACGGCGAGTAGACACCACACTTGACCGCAGTGCAAATGTCTCAACGGTCGAGTTGGCAGACAGCACAAGGACCTAATAGCGTCAGGGAAGATTCATGGGGGAGAAGCAGGAAGACAAACCGACTGGACGAATGACTGACTGACTGACTGGACGACAACTGGCTGACTAAATGGCTGAATAACTAACTGGCTGAATGACTGGCAGACTAACTTACTAACTGGCTGAATGACTGGCAGACTAACTTACTAACTGACTGAATGACTGACTAACTGGCTAAATGATTGGTTGAATGACTGACTGGATTGCAATAACTCGTGTTGAAATCTTTTTTGTAGCACGGCTGCTTCTGCTCTTTTCTTTCATCGCATTGGAAACTCCTCTGTTTAAGCTGTTATGTGAGAGGCGCTTTATAAATCCGTAAATAGAATAGAACAGAAGAGAACCGAATTGAGCAAAATGCAATTCCTCAAAGCCATCAACTAATGCTCGATCGAATCGCATCAGAGAATTTATATATATCGCTTCTTATAGTACTAATATTCAGAAGCACGAGGAAATAAGAAAGTCTTCAGGCAACGAAGGGATAATGGTGGGACCCCTATAATAAAAGCTTAACATGGATTGTGATAGTAAGTCATTCCCCAATTACAATAGTGCTAAATAAAGGCTAATACTCCACTTACTGTTATTACTAAATTGCTAATACAACTACTACCACTGATAATACTACAACTACAATCGAGAATCTTACACGAGATCTAATATAATGTTCCGATTTATCTGAAGATCAAAGAGGCCAAATTTTCTCCCCATTTTTCTCCTATTTCTACTCCTGCATGCCTTGGGGTCGCCTCAATCTGCATCCCCCCGGCTCTTCTCCGATTCCCTCTGCCCTGCCTCTCTTCCTCTTCTACTCCCTCAGCCTCCATCCTCTACTGCTAATTCACTCCGTCCTATTCCAGCGATGGCTTATCCACTCTATTATATCTACCTGAGTACCTCGCCAATAGCCGTTAAATCATCACGCAAACCGACGCTTGTGTATACCAAGCATCCTAGCTTACAGTATATTTATATATATATATAAATATATAGATAATCCTAAACAGTAAATAGCTTGCACGACAGACACGTCAGATTTTACAGTTAATGCACAAATAGACTTCGCTCAAGAAAAGTCTGCAGTCGGTTGTAGATTACAAAGGTGTTTATTTCTTCATCATCTGCTCCTCCTCCTCATTCTCTGCCGGTTAGAGACCGTTAGACCAACCGATGGTGGATTCTTTCGGGGTAATCTCTCAGAACAATCGAGAGATCCTCTGATGATTGATGACGTAGTAACCTCGTGTGGGGCTTCATCCCGCGAATGCTAAACACAGGTTCGGTAACGTACATACTTACTTACTCGAATGAGGACGCGCGATTCCCGTGGAAATCTGTCCCGTAGAAATAGGTTCCCGTGGATATCGGTTGCAAAATCGGTCGCTCATGGAAATCATCCAGTCGCTCATTGAAATCGGTCGCCATGGAAATAGGTCGCTCATTGAAATCGGTCGCCATGAAAATCGGTCGCTCATGGAAATCGGTCGTTCATTGATATCGATCGTCAAGGAAATCGGTCGCTCATATAAATTGGTCGCTCGATGAAATCGGTCGTCATGGAAATCGTTCGTCACGGAAATCGGTCGTCATGGAAATCGGTCGTCACGGAAATCGGTCGTCACGGAAATCGGTCGTCACGGAAATCGGTCGTCATGGAAATCGGTCGTCATGGAAATAGGTCGCCATGGAAATAGGTCGCCATGGAAATAGGTCGTTCATGGAAATCGGTTATCCAATTAAGTCGGTCGCCATTGAAATCGGCCTCGTGGAAATCTAGTAAACTTACGTCCAATGTCTCGCTTCTTCTTCACCCTCTGTCATAGTCCGTTCCCATCTGCCGGTGATATCAGTGCTGCTACTCATCCTGCTACTCACGGTGCTACTGCTGCTGCTGGGACTGTCACGTGACTCCAGTTGTTAGGATAGTCACGTGACGCCAGCTTCCGCCTCGTCTGAGGAACGAGTCGTTCTTTCTCGTCTGCGAGGGATTTGGACGACTTAAGAACGTATCAGACTCCTTTTATGTAATGGAGTTAGAGGAGGTGCAGGGACGAGGAAGGGGTAAATGGGGGCAGGATGGGGAGACAGACAGGCAGAGAGGAGGGGAGGGAAGTTGGAGTCTCTGACGCAGGGGCGTGTTAAACAATTTGCCGTCCTTAGGGCAAGATTTCTGTGTCGCCCCTCCCAAAATTTAAATTGCAGTTTGAAATAAACAAATTTTAACTGACGCTATAGTAGGAATAGAAACCAGCACTGCCAGTCTGTTTCTATTGATAAATGAATCTAAATAAAACGTATTACATTAGTTTAAACTTTAATAACAGCAAAACACAAGGATTAAACATCTCTTATTTAGTCCAATGGCTTGCTATTATTAACTTTTTATATTTAAATAATTACAAATCTAACATTTTCCGCCCCTTGAAATGTGTCGCCCCTATATGCCAGGGCTTTGTTGGCCCAGTGGTACATACGGCCTTGCTCTTGTACTCGTCTCAATTGCGCGGCGCTGTGAAATTTACAAAATCTAGATTACACCACACAGCGTCAGACTGAGAAAATTCAGCCTCTCGACAAGGCATTCCACCGAAATGCTGCCGAATGCGACGTATCAACGACTATAGTTGACAAAACAATGGAAATCTCCATACCGTCATACTCCATTTCGTTTGTTCGGGGAAACAGAATAATCCTCCGTCGTCACAATGGATGGATGGAAGAATAGATGGATGGATGGGTTTATTTCCTCCACTGTTAGCCCTCTCCTTTCTTCAATGCTTCCCCGTAGTCCGTCTACACTGGCTGCTGGTGGTAGTGGTGGTGGTGGTTGTTGTTTTGGTGCCAGGACATCATCATTAGGCGCGGTGGACCGTATCGCCTCGGCGGAGGCGGAAGTTGTGCGCCGGCCATTCATGCGCTGTCGTCCGTTTCCGGGCTCTTGTTGCCGGTTCTTGTCGTTCCCGTCGTAAATGTCGACTTGTCACGACGATAGTCAATTGATATAGCGAAAGTCTGTTTGCATGTCTGTTATTATGTCTGGCTGCTTAGACGTTTGGCTGTCCTCGTATCTGTGTGCTTGTTTGTGTGTCTGTCTCTGTCTGTTTGTCTGCATCCATGTTGGAATGTTTTCATGTCTGTATGTTAGTCTGTGTGATAGTATCTACATCCGTTTATCTATCTTTCTCTCCGATCCTCTGTCAGTCTTCATTCAATTTCTCTCGTTCCTCGCCCTTCCTTCAATCCACCGGCATTTCCACCTCTACGTTCTTCCTTCATTCTACCAATCCATCCATTCCTTCGTTTACCAATCCCATCCATCCATTCACTCTTCTTTCCTTCCTTCCATTTTCCCTCCATTGTTCTTTCTTTCCTACTTTTCTTCCTGCAGTTTCTTTCTTTCTTCTGTCTGCTATTCCTTCCTTCAGCCCACACCACCCTCCTCCCACTCCATCACTCAATTTTATTCATCAACACTCTTTCCTTTGATCTCTCCTTCCACCATCCATATCTCCACCCGTCCATCCGCCAATTCCCTCTGCTCTTCGTCTCCGTTTCCCACCTAAGTCATTTATGTCGAAATTCTTGGCAAGTGAAAAGATGCGAAATGCGCTACAAAAACAATCATAGTTCCTCACGGGTTGAAATGGATCATTGGTCGTTGTATGGGGTCTACAGCCAAAGCGAAGCGTTCTGGGATTTTCATTTGAAATAGACGAAATGAGACTGGACGGGTTGGTGTAGCCTATATACCGTCAGTCAATTTCCATTCATTCGACCAATGTTCACGGTCAATTTTGCGACCGTTTGGACGAGGCAAAGAGGGAGAGGGAATGAAGCAAAACAGAAAGAGAGAGAGAGAGACAGACAGAGAGAGAGACAGAGAGAGAGAGAGAGACAGAGAGAGAGACAGAGAGAGAGAGACAGAGATAGAGAGCGTCTGAGACGGGAGAGAGATTGGGGCAGAGGTAGCGACCGGAACAGAAGCAGAGGCAGGGACAGAGACAAGAGAGAGAGAGACAGAGGAAACCAGACAGTGACTGTAAACAAGTTTCCGTCAGATAAATTCTTCTTCTATTAAGTATCGATTTCTAATATCCGGAATAAAAACGATGATGTTCAGCGACTATTGATGCAAATTGGATTTACAGGGAACGTGATGCTGCGGTGCAGGCAACAGTTAGGATCTATTTACAGAACGCAAGGGTGTGGTGTGCAACAGTTTGGATTTATTAAAATAGCGGATATATACAAATGTAGGTATCGAATTGCGTCCAATTGCGAATTGTTATCAGGATCTGTCCTTCAATCTACTGCGTCGCCATTTGAATACCGACTGACTTACTTGTTACGGTTACTGTAATTGTAAAAGGACGGTTCCTATCATATCGAAACTAGGCAGCAGCTTCTGAAGCCCGTTACATGGTCATTTGTAGGCGAGAGCTTGAGTCTTGTGAATTTGTGACAACGGGATTGCAATGTTCCTTAGCATAGCTTAGAGCAGCTGTCCCTATTATTTTCCCTTCGAGGGCTTAGTTACTACCAACCGTTATCAAGGACAATAGGAGAGAGAGGCTAGGGAGTGGCAAGATGGAGTGGCAATATGAGATGGAAATGCAGACGTCTGATGTCAATTGAAGAGAGACTAATTTTCGCTGAAGATTTTCAGCGAAGCAGAATAAACTCCTACGCGTTTTCCAAACAGAATGAACGGCTTGTCACTGAAGCGGTTTCCTAGTAGAGCTCGTGAGCTAGGAAGAGCTGGAATGATCTCTTTTGTAGGATTAATAGATTGGGAGGAATTCTGATTTATGGATTACAATGTGATATGAGTCAGATGAGGTGGAAAATTTACCTAGGGCCTAGAGTATAAAATTTCAGCCATTTTGCCATGTACTGACCAAAATTTATTAAAATTGGTGGAAATTTGACGAAGTTCTTACAGAAACAATTTTACACAGTTTATTTTGAGACACGATGTACTTAAAAGGATGGGTTGTCCAGATTTGGCTTTTTGGGACACTTAAAAAGTCTTGAATTTTGATAGCTATCGGGTGATTGTAGGAGACGTTTACACAGTCGTTATGTCGCTTGCATAGTCATGACTTTTTTCCGCACACTATACGATGATTGACAAACAGGAATGTGTGGTGGAGAGGGTTGCGTTGTTGTGAGAATACCGTTGCGTCCTTTGGACTCTGTGTGTGCATGTGACTGTGTGCGTATGTGCGTGCGAGAGAGTGAGACATATATATATATATATATATATAATATATATATTATATATATATATAGAGCGAGAGACAAACAGACAGACAGAGAGAGAGACACTAGAGAGAAGTTGTCATTTACTACAGAGATGCACAATAATAAAACTAGCATTAACAATAATAATTAATAATAATAATAATTACCTCCAAGAGGGTCAAGTACTCCACCATAACCAACACCCCCGACTTCGTGGCCCTCGCGTTAGAATCCTGCGGCGCTTGGCGCAGTGAAGGACTGCAGTTCATCTCAGAGTTGGGTGGTCGAACGAGTGCTGCAACCCACGATCCAATGGAGACGTCATACCTGTTCCAACGTATCTCGGTTGTTCTTCAGCGTGGGAACGCCGCCTGCCTCTTCGGGACATTGCCAACACTCACTTAGCTCACCCACATGGGCGATAACAGCATAAGGGGCCGTCCATAAAGTACGTACGCCGAAAACTTGACTTTTTGGACCTCCCCTCTGTTGCAAGGTGTACGTTTGACACCCCCCCCCCCGAAAGTACGTACGCTTTTGCAACCACCCCTACCCCCGACTTGCTTCACCCGCTATAGTGCTATAGTTCACAAACGCGGTTTCTGAGGATATATCTGTCATTCGAAATTTGTTTGACTGGCTCAAGTCGGCATTTGAGTCAGATTGAAAAACTCACACATAGAAATTCTTGTGACTGACTTAAAAGTTTTACAACAGTTTTAATTAATTAAATATTCTGTTTTTAAAGCCAAAAAAGTATATGTTTATTTGAGTAGTTAGTGTGCTTAATTTTTAATACGTGTGCTAATGGTTAATGTGTATTATGCACATTATCATTAAATTTATTAATTTACTGTATAAAACTTTTTTCATTTTATGCTACTAGATCATATAGTTCAAAATAAAATTTAAGAAATTTTGTTAACATTATAAAAGAGAATGTTGGTAATAATTAGACAGGACAACAGATACGACGTATTTAACATCATAATTTTTTTTCTCTGCGTACGTACTTCTTTTGAGCGACCCCCCTCCCCCCATACGAAAACATACGCTTTTCCTGGACCCCCTCCCCCTGTGAGCGTCCGTACTTTATGGACAGCCCCTAATGTAAAACATATCCTTATTATTGATAACGATAAGTGAGTAAGTATGTACTTTATGGATAATGACAATTATTATACTGGGTCAGATCAACAACTTCGATTGCTTTTCAGTATTAAATCTGCCCCATTTAGATAGATACCGTAATTTCTAAAATAGAAGACAAGACGATAATAATATTAAAAAAAGAAAAATAATAATAGTAATAATATTTGGAGGTGACGCAACCGTACCAGATAACCAATTTCTTCTGTCTCCGGACAGTTTTTATATCACCTGAGGGATCATAACTACCTGGGGTAAAAATA
The DNA here is from genome assembly GCA_959347315.1 of Bimastos eiseni. NCBI lineage: Eukaryota > Metazoa > Annelida > Clitellata > Crassiclitellata > Lumbricidae > Bimastos > Bimastos eiseni. The sequence goes on along the minus strand of OY365813.1, from coordinate 987,940 downwards.
ATAAGAGCAATAATAAAATAATTAAATTGCGAAATAACGAAATGTAGAAGACAGTTACATCCGAAGGCCACTAACTTATATCTATATAGGTCACACGGACTGTTCCACTTTACGAGACAATTATGTATAATTATTGTCTGCCTTTTTATACATTACTGTTAAGCGTCAACCTACCCAGCATACACTTCCCATAATCTTCTGTGCTCAGTCAAGTCGAGACAACAACGACATTTAGCTTACATGCAGTCTTAAGAACCGACGGTTACCTAAGAATGAAATCGAAGACAAAAAGAAATAAGGAGGATTATCCGGCGCCATTGTTAAGTCACTCCTGTAGTCAATAGAAGATCACTGTCTGAACGATCCGTCTGGCCTCCTCTGTCTGTTCCGTTTAAATTAAATGTCACTCCCTTCTAGCCAACGAATCATGGCGCAACATAAATAATCAAACTGTAAAAATTCCATTGGATCAGAATTAAAATCGGAATTGCAGGGACTAGAACTCGGAATCTACTGGAGTATAGAAAGGAGAATAGAAGAAAATAGAAGAGCTTGTAAGATAAAGTAGACTGGAAATTAAAGTGAAAGATAATTGAAAAAAGAATATAGGATGACAGAAGAGAGTATGAGACAGAACAGAAAAAATAGACTAAAAAGAAAATGGAATATAATAGAAAATAATTTTATATTAATAGAACAGGAAACAGAATCAGTAAAGTGTCTCTGTATCCAGGCAACTCAAGGGAGTTATCATCATATTATTACAATTGTATTGAGAGTATTGTATCGTAAACGAAGCGCAAGGCCCTCTAATCTTCATCCAGTCATTTAGATTGGCAATCGCTTTTGACCCCATTTGTCCTGAAATCCTGATAGGCTGCTGTGCTTTGCATAATCGGGACCCATATGCTTCTATCGAGGCTCCAGATGATTCTATCACGCCCCAGATAACTCAACAAAATGAAGCGAACAATTGATTTAACTGTCTTCCACTTGACTGGATATCATAGACAAAATATTCAACAGATGACATTAATTTACTTGTTTTAAGGCCAAATCTACAAGACGTTACATTACGGTGTCAAACCTTCGTATAATTTTCAATTAAAGATTAAAATCGGAAGAAAAACATTGCATGGTAAGTTGAAAGAAGCCAATTATCCTGGCATTGTGATACAGGATATTAGTCGGGAATTTATATTTTCAAAATGAGACGTATAACGTAAAGAGGGCCTTGCATGGCTGCCGACAGTTAAATTGAACTTCTTTAATAACTTAGTCATCATTCGTACATGCTCTATTTGTAATCAAACTGCGGTTTGTCATTTTGAAATTAAACGAATATCATTATTAATAATAATAGGTTTCATTGATTGATCGATTGATTGATTATTAAAATTCCTCTAGCGACCCTGACCAGCGCTGCTGTGGAACTCGATACGCTGTCATCTTAGAACTATAATTCGCACTATAAGTAAGCTGAATCAGAACGCATTTCTGCGTGGGCTGTTCAGCATTAACAGATGTTGTTTTAGGCAACTATTTCATCCAAGAGTACATATTATTAAACAATTGAACTTGAATTCTTTCTAATCTCTAACAGTTGGAATGCTCAGCAGTTTTACGGCGACAAAATAATGTTGCCTCCATCCGGTAAACATTTCAAGCAAATGGCTGTATACTTGCAATCTTGGTATTAAAGCACTGCATACGTCAACGCACAATCCCAGCCACAGATCTTGGATAATTATTGCCTCTTGGGAACGCGTTTAGAACTCCTAGTAAATTCATTACGCACCGTTAGCCGATCAACTCAAATGCACCACAATTCAAAAGGTGGCGCAACATTTCGTTCGAGCTAATGCGACTGTATACTCGTATGCGGAATAAGAATCAAGCAGGTTTCGCTTCAGATCGATCAATCGTCGTGCGCCATCAATCCACCCACAAGAATAGGTCAGGTCAGAGGTCGAAGAACCGAACATAAGCGGCGGTGGAATAAGAGGGCATCTACGGCAGATACCCCAGCGATTGCTCGAAGTCGTTGGCTGCATTGCGACCCACCCTACCGGGGTCAACGGAGAGACCACCGAAGGCAGACTCCATCTCATCGTCCTTCCTGCGCCTGTCCTGCCCGTGGTGGTCGTCCGAGGGGACGTCCGTCTGAGGATGGCGACCGAGATCCCTGGAGGGATGCCTACCTCCACCCTCTCCATTCATTCCGTCCTCATCAGCGGCCGCAGCTGCAGCCGCTGCCTGGTTCCCACGAAGCATGATCGTCGGGAAGACCTTGATGCCCTTTACCTTTTTGGCTGCCACTGGCGTCGACGACTGGGCCACTTCCGGACCAACGCCACTCCCGCCAGATGGTCGCAGTCCAGGGTATGCATCCGTGGCAGTAGGGCTCGTTGCGGAGGGGCGGGTCTTTGCTAAGGGAGCGGGTGGCTGAGCCTTCGTCTTGCCCTGGGGCAAAGGCGACCGTCGATCGGGGGTCGGCGATGGCCTCTGCAACCTCCCCACATCATACCCGACGCTCAACGGCCGAGCTCCGTACTCGCTGTTCCCACCGGGAACCAACTCAGCGCCTCGAGCGTTGGACGGCGCTTCGCCGTCGTAGTTGACCTTTACCCTCGGAAGGGCGAACCCCTTCGAGTATTCCGACTCCATTGCGCCGCCATAAGAGTCTCCGCCTCCCATTCTCTGTGATGTGGCATCGTAGTTGGGCTTTGGAAGGTCCTGTCCTCGTCTCGGTTCATCAAACACGTGTTCAGACGATCCGGACATGCCCCGCATGGGTCCGTACAAGTTTCCGTTTCCTCCTGGGTCGCCCTGAGCTCTGGTGGGCATCTGAGGGTCATAGATGTCCCTTCGAAGTGTGTATACGTCAGCTGCTGGTCCCTGAGCATAGGCTTCCCTCAGAGGCTCCCCTTGAGTCTGTGGGGGTCGGTATTCGTAGATTGCCGCCTGGGTGTCGTAGATGCCCTTCGATGGGTTGGAATCATAGACACCCCGTGACGGTTGAAGATCATAAACCCCTCTAGAAGGATTGAGGTCATAAACTCCTCTCTGCTGATCGTAGATCGCCTGTTCCGCCTGGTTGCGCATCGGTTCGTTCTTCCGCTGGTCGTTTGTGAAGTTCCGCATGAGTTGGTCCCTCTGATTGCTCAGCCATTCTGATCCCTGCTGGCCATCGGGAGGGGCTCTCCCGTCCTTGGTCCGTGGATCCCACTGACCGCCCCCAACTGACACGTCTGGCCTCATTCCACCGGGTTTGGCCATCATATCAGCACCACCACGATAGCCCATCATCTGATCGGGATGGCCCTGGAACCCATAGACGCCCTCCGCCGGTCCAGGGGGTCTCACTTGCTGCTGCTGCTGCTGCTGCTGCGGCAGCAAGTCGTAGGGTCCGTGACCGTAGATGGCTGGCGATGACACGGGCGTCGCAGTCTCCTTCGCCCTGAAGTTCTTCAAAGCGGTAGTCAGACAGAAGATGACGTCACGGGCCTGCAGGTCCGACTCGCAGACGAAGGCGTGCAGCTCAGACGCTATGACGCCCGTCATGCGCTGTATGACACATGCGCAGATGGCCGGGTGTGACGTCCCCTTGGCCAGATGTTTCCACTTCTTGTCGAGGGCGACGTAGAGTTCGTTCTTGCCCTTCGCAAGGTTCGGTGGAGGTCCCTCGGAATCTATGGCCTCGAAGGCACAACGGAAGTCTCGTTCCTTCTTGCCGACGATCAGGAACTTTACGGCAGCCGCGAACACCACAGATGGTATGTTATAGAGAGTTTCAGCGCTAGGAGTGCGATCCTGCGACTGGACCTCAGTGACGGCCAGGCCTCGATTAGAGACGACCAGACGACAGGAGGGTAGGGTCTGAACCCCCGATGGCTTCTGGTAGTTCAGGTAGAGCTCACGAACGGGTTTCTGGAGCGCAACGACGTCCGTTATGGTCGATGTCTGACCAAGCGGAACGGTCCCCAGAGCAAACACGTCGAACATGACCCCGCTTTCAAGGTCCTCCGGTCGAATGACCTGCGGCATCTTTTGAGATCTTCCTTCTGCGATATCTTTAGCGTTTCCGATATTACAGACTACCACCGGAAAATCCGTGATTCAACTAAACGAAAAAATCAAATCACCAACTCTTCCTGATTGCTACCGAAATATCCGAAATTCAATATTCCAAGATCCCGACTCTGCTTAGATCCGCATTCCTCATTCTCCGAAAGTTTAGAAACCTGAAATCGTCATGATACCTTGATTTACTGAAGTCCTGACTAGAGACACGCTAAAGAACTAAACAACTGCAGAACATCATCGACTCTTGATAAACATTTCTAAAAGGGGACGTCCGTTTTTTCACGAAGCTTCTGCAGATCAGGAAGGGAGAGAAAGGGTGCGACCTATCTTAGCCAATTCCAACAGTTCAGCCCGATCTTCGGAACAGAGACGCCAACGAATAATTGTTTTAAACTTATATCTAAAACTACTGCGTTGTGTTCTCTCCTTATAATTCCTTCTTACTCCCCTTCAACAAAATGTTCCCAATATTCAACCGATCTCGCCACGATCGTCACCAATCTCTCCGAAACGCAACAGACCCAAAACTATTCAGCTTGCTTTCAATAAACGTACAACATGCGGACAATACAGAGCTGCGTGAGCATAGAGGAGAGTTTCAAACGTTCATATCCTACGCATAAATCAATATGAAGAAAATATCAACGTGTAGGCCCAAGCGAACATAACGGCGGTCTTCAAAAGAAACAAGCGTGCACTCATTCCGTATATATATATATATATATATATATATACATATATAAGTCCCTATCTTTATTGCACGAACTTTATGGGACACTATTGAGCACAAATAGGCCTAGAGATGTAAGTGTTCTGTATGCATTATTCATGAAGCGGAGGAGCAGACAGCGGGTACACTTGTGCAAGCGATACGTGCAACGCGGCTCGCACGAAGGCCTGTTCACTGCTTAGGGCTCGTCTTGTGCGCGTGAGTGGAGCGAGCGAGCAGTTGGCATGACGGTCACACCCAGGTGACAAAGGAAGCGGTAGGCTTACTTACGGTGTATGTCTCTCTGACTCATGTCTATAGTCTACCGTCTGTCTGCCTGTCTGCCTCTGTCTGCCTCCCTGTGTTTGTGTTGAGTTGCTGCATTTCCACTAAAGTCGCTTTTCTGTTGCCAACTGTATACCTGTCTAGTTGCGGTGTCTGCCTGTTTGTCTGTTTATCTATCTGTCTGATTATCACTTTTCCTTAGGCTGTATCTTACATAATTATGGCTCTTTCTTCATCATTATGTCCGTTCCCCTATCCTTCCATGTGTGCATCATTTCATCCCTCTGCAGGCACTCCTGGGTTTGTTTCTGCAACCTTTGCTGTACGCTGCTGCGATATCCACCCTACCTGCTGCGACTCACTATACATGTCTGTATATTGCTAGCTCCGCAACTGCTCGCGCTCTCAGAGTGCCAGTCCCAAGCCCGGCTAAAAGAGATGGGCGACACTAGTGATCTTAGCCATCACACAATATTGTTAAACCTAACTACAACTTATATTGCAAGCGACATAGAAGTTCCCATTACAGGCGCCGTACACAAGATCATGTTGTGATAGATAGACAATGCACAGGCAGAAACCCAAGTAGACATGCAACGGTGACGATGCGCTTACAGTTAGACCGTCACGCGTCAGTGGTCTCACGTGGTGCGCCTTAGACTCCACCCGTCCCTCGCAATGCCAGTCCCAAGCCAGGGCAAAGGAGGAGGGGACGCCAATGATCTTTGTCATGACACTTAAACTATCAGCCACTACTAACTTAAACTGACCCAAATGACCTCTAGATATATATTTGTTTTAATCAATTCATATAATTTCGCTCTCAAGACATTCTCTTAAAGTTTGCAGTTGGTCTCAATTTAAGAACATTCTAAGCTCTTCTAATCTACTCTATACTTTACTCTATGCTAGTACATCTTTAACTAGTTCAGTTTTTGGTTCTTCTGTCAAGCTCCCACTTACAATTACCCCAAACTGCTGCTGGTCTACGAAATGAGTAATGGTGGGCACCTCCAGCGGGACATTTATAATTATGTCCCTCTTTCTCTTCTCCCCATATTAACTCCATCACATTATAATATCTGCAAGCAGAGATTATAATGAGAAAAGCGACTTTATGATATTATGTTTTATTGGTTTGGAGTCAATCAATAAAATGGTTGTGGGTGTGGTTATTCTAATCTACTCAACTCAATGTTATTCTATTCTATTATATGCTATTCTACTCTATCATATTCTATTCAATTATATTCTAACCGAATACCGGGAAAACAAGCAACAAATCCCAACCTCCGTTTGTCTATCGAAGACCCTCTGAGTCAACCCTCAGTCTATAATTACGCCCCATCCACGCCCTTTTCCTCTGGCGAAGCATCGTCAGGCTTCACCGACGTCAGACAGCACCAGCGTACGTCACGCTTCGATGCAGAGTCCTTTTATAACAAGCAACGCCCGTTGGTACAGGTCTAGCTCCACCACTGTTCGCACACTGACAGTGCCAGTCCCAAGCCTGAATAAATGAGAAGGGCGACGATAATGATCTGTTATCGCGAAGTATCGTTAAACTGAAACTAATTACAGGTCAATTTATGACACACAGAAGACCATTGTTTGGCAGTTTAGTTCCAACGATTACGGAAGCCCAACGGTGACATACGATTATTTTTATTTATCTAGTGCGCACTAGATAAATCTATATGGCCGACATAAATCAATGCCAAGAATATCTAGGTCAAAATCTCTTTTTAGGCTTAGAAAACAATATAGTGGCTCCGAAATCTGGTCCTATTGTTCTTCGTACATAGGCAAAAATATTGTATCCTTCTTGTCATTATTTTATTTATACTAGTGGTGAGACGTGATATGGTGGCGTTATGTTCCATGTCTTGATCGCAGATTTTAATCTACCTAAAGCCACTCTCTTGTAATCTTGTACAAAGTGCTCGGCCAAAGTTGCCTGTGAGCACTTCTGAACACTTTTTAGGTATGGCATTATTGAAGGGCAGTTATATTGTGGAGTATTAACACATGGCCACTCCATAAACTGTGCACGTGGTTCAATAAGGAGAGCTCCGCTGGAACGAGAGACACGAAGCTTGAAAGTCGTAGGCCTACAGCAGACACAATATTCATTTTTGTCAACCCTAAACCTTCTATTTGTTACCAAGTAAATGCCGTAATAAGCAAATACTGAAAGTTATAAGCTGAATTACTAAAATGTAGTGAGCTTATAACCTTCACTATTTGTTTATTATATCATTATTATTGTTTTCTAAGCTTAAAAGGAGATTTTCACAAGTCTAATCTTGGCATTGATTTATGTCAGCAATTTTGCATAGATTTATCTAGTGCGCACTAGATAAATAAAAATAATCGTATGTCGCCGTTGGGCTTCCGTAAACGATTCATCAACACTCGTCTGTTGGTTTTATCCATCGAGAGACTAAAACTGTCAACGATAGGCCTAAGCGCTCGTGAATAAGCTAGTGCCCTGCGCTTGGCTTTCAAGTGTCGCTCTGGAAGTTTCGAGATAGCGGTTATAACGATGGCGATTAAGTTACTCGTGACGCAGAATAAGAAAGCATCGACGGCATAACTATAGCCAAAGCCTACTTTAACTCCTGACGATAAGTGACGCACATAAAAACCAACTCTATAGACATGGCATGGTAACATAAAGAAAGAGGCAAAATAAAGCCAGCACTGGGTAAGGCGTCAAAGACCATTGCTGTCATTACAGTGTCATAAGAAGTCGTCTCTAAACTCACTCTTTATTAACAATGGCAACTCGCATAGGTAACACACAGGCAAGTAACTTATTTAATCGGTGCGTTGAAACTTGAAAGGCAAGAAAACCTCTGGCCCAACTGCATTGAGTCGCGCAATATCACCTTTATTGTATACACGACAGTAAAACATTAAATAACACTATGAGTAACTGTGACAGCATACAGATTCGACGCGTCACGACTCGCGGTCGGTCACAGGCAATTTAACTCTCCTCATTCGCGGGAAAGGAGAAAACAGGAAACGGAAGCATTGTGGCCTCTGCAATATATAAGTAGTATAGCCGATTAACTAAATATAAATCACCTTGTAAACACACGGCAAGAATACCTGTGATCCAACTGCATTGAATCTCACAACAACACCTTGATTGTATACTCGGCATTAAAACATTAAATAACGACCTATAGCCCCGTAACCAGTGGTCCCAAGCCCCCATGGGACATGGGGGCATGGGACATGTGTCCTCGATCGCACCTTTGAGTGGGTGACAAAATGAGGATTAAAATTATTACTTTTTTATTTTGATGGATACAAATTAGTGTGAACCAAGATAGTACGGTTTTATTTTGTCGCCCACAAAATATACTCATTTCAAACAGGTCGTCAGACATGGTTTTGGCGCCCCAGGCCCCACAGCTCCGTTATCACTAAGGGCCCATAATGGACGACATGATACTCGTGACAAAATGACATCTACAATGTTGGGTGCCTATTTAAAGAGGCGCAAAATGAAGATTAAAACTATTAATTTTTTGATGCAAACTAATATATCCGATCTAAGTTAATAAGATTTAATTTTGGCGCCCCAAACATATCCTCATTATAAACAGATTGTCAAGCATGATTTTGGCGCCCGGGCGCATATAATGAAAGTACACGGGGAAATTGATGCAAGGGTATCTCCCAGCCAATCAGACGATGAGCTTGAATTTGAGCCGCACGCACGCTAATGAATATTCATGTTTTCTTATACTCTCGCTAGACGTGATACATATAAGTTTGGGTGCGTTGCGAATCGCCGAAAGCCGAATCCCCGAAACTGATTTCCGGCCGTATCCCCGAAATTGAAGCTAGATTGATGAAAAGGATTCTGCTTAAATGGAAGCTGGATCGATGAAAAGAATTCACGCAGAAGCTGGATTTATGAATGAATTGCGCTGTTTGAGACAGTTCAGCGTTTTGCAATAGTACATTGCTATTTTCGGGGAATCGGGCTGTTTGGCCTTTCCAGCGTTTTCGGGGATTCGGGTGTCGATGATTCGGGATTGATTCCGTAAGTTTACCGTTTCTCGAACGATTGTCAACAAATACTTTATTCACGCCTGGAACTCAATTGACAGTAGGATTACTGCAATCAATCAACAAGTGGTGTAATGAAAAACTTATATGATGCGGCCAAAACCTAAAAGATATTATGGGAGGTTTGCTTTCACTGCTTGATGCGATATAATTTGTGTTTCACGGATTACATGCCACCCATGGTACGAAGCCTTGCATGCAAGATTGTTTATAATTACTTTCGGCGTCACCGGTGGACTCCAATAGCTTATAGATTATGTGTAATCAACAGGTTTACAGTGTTTTTGCGTAATCCACCTTTTCGGACAAGTTAAGTTCGAAACAATTATTATGGACTAGATTGTGGTGCTAGCAAATTTAATCGGCGCGCGTACCTATTATGAATATTCAACACGCATATCATTACTAAAATGACGACTTCTGATTGGTTGCGAGATTCCCTTGAATCAATTTCCTTGTATACTTTCATAATATGCGCATCGGGCTTCACTGGCAGTGATTAGTAAGTCACTTAAGTGGCGACTTAACATTCATAACAAAATGATATCTAAACGTTAGGGTTAACCAGCCCTAATTTTCTTATAAATTCATATCGATCGATTCCAGCTCAAGCGCAATATTACGCCTCATGTACTCATGTTATGAATATGCTTTCAAAATAACATACACAAATTTGGTATAGTTATTAATAATCTGAATTTGGAAAACTCATCTGTTCCTAGCGTGGTACAGTGGCAAACAAATTAAGAATTGCAAATATGAATATTTTAACTATTTACACTCACTGCAGTATGCTTAAATTGTACTTTTAACCTGTATGTAATTATAATAGGCCTATTGTAATTAACCAGATATTGGCCTGTAGTGCATTTTTGCACCATGAGATTATAAGCCATGCTATCTGCGGCTTGTAGGGCGTTTTTAGAGAAGGGGCGCCAATTCTGTAGTTTGTCCTCGGGTGCAAAATGCCCTAGCTATGCCTCTGTATATATATATATATATATATATATATATATATATATATATATATATATATATACCATCACCTCTGTGTTTATTTATATATTATATAGTTTAATTGCGTCGAAACGAAAAGACAGCTAAATTTACTGCAACGAAGGCAGTTAAATCTCACCAACTTTATATCCTTTGATTTAGTAGCTAACAATCAGTTACTAATTAGTAGCTGGAGGAGCCATTCGTTCAGTGAATCCAGGTTCTAGACGACTCCATGTATCCATGTTTGAGATCCAACTTGAATTCGCCAGAGGGCGCAAACGTAACACAAATTGGGAAGCAGCAGTAGCGCCGATCTGATTATTATTATCGACGCACTAACTAACCACCCGATCGTATTCTTTGCCTTCAAACTTCTAAAGCGCCTCTCAGAGCCGAGCGCAGGGCACTAGCTCATTCGCGAAAGCGGCGTCTATTCATAGGGTTGTCCGAAAGTTGGTGTGAGGGAGGTTAGAACATGGTTTCCAGAGGGTCAGAGGAGGCAGCGTAGTTGTTAAAGCGGGTGTCGTTTAGGTGGAGAATTGGAAGGTGGATGATTAGGTGAATCGGGGTGCGATTTCTTGAAGACTAATAAAAGGCGCCATTAGGGAAGAACTCGCGGCGGTGCAGAAGTGGGCGGAGGCGAATAATCTTCACCTCAACTGGTCAGGGACCAGGGAAATGTTGGTTGTAAGAAGGAGGGGTCGAGCGAGTGTGGCAGATGAACATCCTTGGAGTCATCATCACGGGGGACCTGCGAGCAACGCCTCACGACTACCGACTGTTGGGCATCTGCGAAGGATCTCTGCATGCTCTCCGGGTCCTTATGTGGCATTGGATCTCACTCGAGGGCCTTCACACTGTTATCAAGGCCACCACAATCTCCCGACTCCTCTATGCCTCACCAGCATAGTGGAGCTTAACATCTGCTGAAGATCGGGGTCTACTTGAGACATTCCTGTAGAGAATGCAGAGAATGTGTTTCCTCCCTCCGGATGCTGTTCCGATGTCGATCATGGCGGAGATGGCTGACCAGCGCCTCCTACGAGCTGTGATGGCGACAAAAGCGCATGTCCTCCGATGCGTCTTCCCGCCGGTCGTCCACAGTAGCCATAAACTACGCCCTAAACTACACCCGTTTAATCTCCCAGTAAAAAAGATAGAAATTTCATCTCCAGGATTCTTTGTAAATTCAAATGTGTAGCTAAGAATAAAAAGTAGGCTTAGGCCTAATTGTACCTGTCATGACCCTTCCTGCCGAGCTGGTCGCGAACTTCGACCATTGACCTTTTACAACTTACCGCGGTTTATCAGTTTGTTCCTCATTAAACGAAGATATATAGTTTTGAGCGGAAAGCGAGAGGGAAGATGGATAGAGGAGTCTGAGGCAGACGATGGTGGGTGACTGGCAGTGATGATGGAGGATCGAAAAAGTGCGGAATTCAGGAGGCATAAATATCCAGAGACGTCGTGCGGTGATGGATATGACTCGATTGGAGAACTTGGCGAGAAATGACCGTTGGTCGAGAAACACTAAGACATAGAGGATGATCGAGTAGAGCGAAATGGTTGATGGTGAAGAGTTCGCGAAGATATTTGGGCGGGGAGCTCTATCGGGCGCATTGTACTAGGAAGTTGTAGGTCAGCGACAGGACTTTGAAATGGATGCGCTCTGCAATGTTAAGCCGATGGGTTGGCTGGATGTTGAAGGTAACTTCATCCGACCTCTACGATTTCAGATTACTCCCGAAAACAATTACTCATTTAAGTTTATTTAGATGATTATTTCATACATAAGAAAATTGCCATGGTATCGTGAAGCTTGGTAGCTGACAATCAGATAAAAAATAAATAAAATAATCTATCTATCTATCTATCAGTTATCTGTCTATCTATCCTCAACTTACGTATACACTTATATATCTCTATTTATATCCGTATTATCTGTCTGTCCGTCTCTGTCTGTCTGTCTGTCTGTCTCTTTCTCTCTCTAAGCGCCGCTCAGTCTTTCTTCCGTCTCTGAAACAAATTAAGTTTTTGTTTATGACTGGGCGTCGTGGCCAACGGGCTCTCGTCTATTCATCAGACTACATCGGTCGCAGAGGAATTATTCAGAAAGGAAACGATTGCCAAATATGATTGGAGCGCATTGATGGATGAAGTCGACTCCGTCACAAATCATATTTCGCGTGTCAGTCTATGACAGCCATCAACGATAGACACACGGCGCACGTCACAAATAGTACAGGTACCCTGCAGGCGAATGCTCGTACTCGGGCAGTGCCAGTCCCAAGCATGAGTAAAGCAGGGCGACACCAGTGACCTTTGTGTGGAGAATTCTACCACTGTTCGCACTATGACAGTGCCAGTCCCAAGTCTGGATATAGGAGGAGGGCGAAGCAAATGATCTTTGTAAATTGTCATCGCACAGTGTCGTTAAACAGAAACTGCTACTACACTATTCATAGGTCCACTTCAATCGCCAGTGCTGTAATTATGATCTTTTAATTAATGTAGCAGACGTCAATCTTGATGTTAGACTATATATAAAAGTTGGAAACAGACGAAACTAAATTACATGCGATATTGGTTGACAATGGATTTGAATAAATGAAATGAGACTATACATATGGTCAATGATCATCTTAAACATGATCTCGGACCAAATTACAAACACATTACAAGAACTATATATATATATATATATATATATATATATGTATGTATATTCCACACATATATAATCAAAGAAACATATTATCAGTTTCTGACGCCAGCCAATTGGCGGCGATGGATAAGAATAAATGATCTCCTATTGTCTGTCATTTGTCAAGTGTTCATATTGAGCCGTTTAGTGCATGCATATATATATATATATATATATATATATATATATATATATGTCGGTCTATTATTGATGTTGATATGTTCTCGCTGTAATATAATAATTTATCTTAGAACCATCGTAGTCTTCGTGACCTGTCTTTGTTTTGTCTCTCTTCTCAGTTGAATCTTGCTTGTACTGTATTGCATGGGATTCGGTCAACTGTCATTCCCTCGACATCTCCTCCAAACCATTGAATGACTGTCTACTATAGAGGTTATTATGTTTGGTCATTAGAGGTTAAGTCTGATAATTCCCAATTATTTTTCAATGTCACAGTTTCTTATTTACTGCAATCTGTAGTCTTGAAACGCCTGCGATCTTCCGCAAATACACACACACACACACATATATATATATATTTATATATATATCACTACAACTATATATTAGCCGTAGTTTCTTCGACTAATTTCAGGTCGCCAAGTAGACTCCGCCTACTCCGACCGCCTATGCCAGAATCATGGGAAGAGTGAATGGAAATGGATGGATGTAGGAGCGGTGCTGCTGCCTATGCGGCTGCTGAGCCAGGCAGCTGCTCTTAATGAATGCCTGTTGAAGAATGGGACACATTGGTTACTAGGTGAGAACGCGAGGGGCCAACGGAGAGAGGGCAGTTGTTTAGCTGTTCAGCCCGATATTCCTGCCTCTGTATCTGTGACCTCATAATTACACGATCTACACTGTCCTCCGTTTCCGTGTGCGATGTTCAAACATCCGCGTCCTCACTATCTCCATCCGGATTACGCTTCGCACGCCCTGCATAGTTCGGTGAGTACAGATTCAATGATGGTTGGTGAGGTGACGGGTGATGTGAAGTGAGTTCAGAGACGAGGTCAGGTTAGGTGATAGGTGAGGTCAGATGAGAGGTGGAGTGAGGTTAGGAGTGAGGTGAGATCAAGGTTCAGGTGAGGTTAGAGGTTAAGTGATATCAGAGTGAGATGAGGTGAGTGGCGAGGTCACAGGTTAGGTGAGAGGTGAAGTGAGGTAAGAGTGAGGTGAGGTAAGTGGCGAGGTCAGATGTGAGGTCAGAAGTGAGGTCAGAGGTGAAGTGAGGGGTGAAGTGAGGACAGAGTGAGGTGAGGTGAGTGATGAGGTCAGAGGTTAGGCGAGAGTTGAACTGAATCAGAGGTGAAGTGAGGCCAGAGATGAGTGAGGTTCACCAAAACTGAGGTGATAATAATATCGCATACGAAAGTTGCAATTATGAAACTAACAACAACGAAATTTGGACGAACGAGTAGAGACAGACACACAGACAGACACTCAGTTCTATAGACAGACAGTCGAACGTAGACACAGGGACAGACTGATGTCGTCTGCACCGGTCGTGTTACAGCTGGACTCGAAGAACAGTCCTCTTGCGTTGTTGGCTCAGACGTGTAGCAGTATTGGACGGGAGACGACCTCTTCTTCACGGCCCTCTGCCCTGTCAACCGTCGACAAGCAGTCGCCTGTCTCTCAACCCCTATCGACAAAGCTGTACAGTCCTGGTGCAATAATTCCAAAATCCTCCTTCCTATCAACATCATCATCGTCATACCTCAACGGATCCAGTCGCCTGAGACCGCTCAACGATGTGTCCACACCGGATTCTACCTACGGCACTGGTTCCCGGTCGCAGAATCCCTTCATGTCCTCTAACAGCGAAGACGATGGCTGCACCCTCGGCCCATCAGTCCGGTTGGACCGTACTCAGTTCGGCGAGGCAACCCGCGGTTGGTGCACGCCCGAGCGAAATCGTAGAGGCGGCGGTGCGGTGAGCGAGACCGCAAGCGCCTTCACGCACATCAGGAAGGGAGCGTCGTCTATCAGAGGGCCCGGTCTTATGGAGCTGAGAGGGACTGCGGAAGACGCCCTGGCCAAGTACCACGAGCTGAGAACGCTCTCCGGGGTCACTCGAGCGGATCCCGGTTCTCTCCGGATCCTTTCGCTCCTAAGGAGAAGCCTGGGGAGGAACGTATCAGCGCCGCATTCGACGCATCATCACCAACGGGCATCCTTGGAAGATCTCGCCGCTCACCTATCTTTTCCGGAATACTACCGCGACGCTATTACGAATCAACTCCTGTCGTCGATACACCCTACGGCTGCTCACTGCCTAGGGACATCCGGGGTAGGGTCCGCGCTGGAAGGGAACCTTCAGTCGGGCCTGGCCTCGTACCTGGCACTGGCGGGAGCTGTAGATAGCGGAGGTGGACTGATGGGGCCTTGCGCAGATCCCTTCTGTGCGCACTGTCGGCTGACTTTCCCTCGAGGGTCGTCCAGCCAGTTGCCAGCCTGCAGCGCAGTCCAGGGCAAGTTAAACGATGCGTCGCTGAGGGACGCTGTTGGCACTTCTCCGTTCCTCCCCTCCGAACTCCTATCCGCCTCTTGGCTCCAGTCCGCCCTCGCGTCCCTTCCGGCGTCTGGGGTCCTGACGTCCTATCTCGACGCCCTCGCCTTTCTCCACCCGTCCGTCCTGGCTGGTCTCCTCGAGCCACTAACGTCTCATGAGAGACACCGGAAGTTGTTCTGCGGACCTGCGGAGGGATCGGTTTCCGGTGAACCAACAAGGGACGGAAGTGCGTCATCGTCGACCTATGTCTGTCCTCTGGCGGCCGATGGATGGAGAGGAGGAGGAGACCCCTGCCAGAGATTCTACAACTGGGAGGAGCTCTTCCAGCACCTGAGGATGACCCATCATTCATCAGACCCGGCGGGTCACGTGGACGACGTCCGTTGTCCAGCCTCCAGAGAGAGCCCCGGATACTCGTCCTCGCTGTCATCCTACGCAACGCCACCATCCTCCTCCTCCTCGACGTCCTCCCCGTCGTCGCTTTCCTCCGCCTTGCACCCGGGTGTGGCGGCCGAAATGATCGGATTCTCGATGCGCCCCTTCAGCAGTTCAAAGCCGGGCTACGACCACCGCAAGGCCACAGCTCAGTCATCGGTGTCCAACAGGATGATCGGCCGCTACCACCCCTACAGCTCCTCGCACTCAGCGACGCCTTCTCACTCGCCACTCGCGGCGTCTAAACCATCCCTCAGTCACCCCTCTGCTCTCCATTGCCCTGCGAGGCCTTACCTAGGAGCGACTGCACTTTCCTGACCCCCAGGCACACCGCCAAACCCGCTCCTAACGTTGGTACCGCCCGCAAGGGTATCTAATCGAGTCCTATTGCTTTCCAAAATGATGTCAAGATTGCACAGTAAAGTGTAAGCGCAGTTTACATTTCCCTCCTCCAAGGTTTACACGACCATACAAGAGCGATAGCGCCTTTGAGTAAGGTCTTCAAAGGGCGCCATAGAAGTCGAGATTGAGTTATTAATCTACGACGCTGAGCAATTAAGAGTATTGTCAGTGGACTTGCTCAATGTTCCTATAGAAGCAGCACATTGACCGCCTTTACCTGGGGGAGTGTCACGATCCTCTCTGTTCTCAGGGTCACAGGCCAGGCAGTCTAACCAGTCGACCACCTTACCTCACGCTGCGGCGTTGAACGAGAATTAAGTTATTTATGGTCAACCTCCATGCACAAATCTACCGTCAAGGGTCTGGTAATCGGATGACTGGGCTCAGTGATTTCTTGGCCTTCACGTTTGGGTTTAGTTGATGTTGACAATATGAGGACTCTCACAGGCATTCGCTATCGCTTCGTCATTCACACGCCAGGTACCACTGTGGCCGTTTATCTACTTGGACAAAGCAGCCTGGTGGCCTCATAAAAATGTGTTTTTGGCACCAGGCAGTCTATTTTAAAACCCAACTATTTCCTGATCCTAGCAGACAACATTTATAGAATGTACGAGATACACCCAAGTGATACTTGTGAGCCGGATACTCATTTTAGGGTGAACACCCTCAGTGACCTACTTTCACAACTTGGCCAATGCCCGATGCTCACATGGGATTATAGAGTTGTACATTTAAGTAAGTATCTAACACCCGTCTAGTTATCCAGCGCCTTTTCTGAACTTCTTTGTGGTGATGGCATTGAGAGATGTCTACCCTGATTGTCGTTGAAATTTAATTTATTAATCGTATCTTGTATTTATTTAAATTATATATGATACATGCTGATTATTGAAAGTAATATATTAACTGCACTTCGTATTTAATCATTTTATTTAAAAGAGCAAAAATGTTGTGGACAGAGGACTATCTCACTAAGTGAACTGCTTATCGCTGTGTAAGCTTTGGGTCATATACTCATATAGTCATATTTAATTTATTTATTCATTGTTCAACTAATTTATTTCTCTGTACATGGATGTTTTATCGTGACAATATGATAATTACTAGTGGAGTTAAAATTGGAATTTCTTTCTATGTGAGAGATCGACTGATGCAATGCAATACATATTCCTAACCGTAACCACGAACAACCAATTAATTCCAACAACCAAGCATTCTATAAGACAAGAAGTAGGCCTATCACGTTTAGATTTCACAATGAATGTTCAATGTGGTCACAAGACGGAGACCAGAAGGGACCTACGTGCCACTAACAAGAGCTCACATCACACTAACAAGGGCCCATATCTCAATAACAAGGGACCAAGTCCCATTTACAGGGGCTCATATCTAACTAACAATGGGGTGCCTCACACTAAAAAGGCCCATGTCCCACTAACGAGGGCCCGCGACCCACAAACAAGAAGCAACGTCCCACTAACAAGGGCCCACATCCCATTAACACATCAAAATATACTGAAACTAAACTTCATACGAAACCAATTTATCAATCGATAAAGTATCAAAATGCGGTCAAAAGCTTCACGTCACTCAGCTACAGCACACACCAACCCAAAATTTAAATCTAACTGTATCTAACCTAAATGTAATTAACCTAAATTTTAATGCATCTAACCTAAATCTAACTCCATGTAACCTAAATGTTACTGTATCTGACCTAAATCTAACTCCATGTAACCTAAACGTACTAAATCTAAATCGTTTCATCAATCCCGCTTCCAATTAATCGGCATTATTTTTCATCAATCCAGCTTTCATTTAACATGATTATTTTCATAAATCCAGCTTCCATTTAAGCATGATTCTTTTCGTTAATCCGGCTCCCAGTTTTATAGAATCCTTTTCATTGATCCAGTTTCAAGGTGAACGTGATTCTTTTCACGATCCCTCTTCTGCTATCGACGCTCCCGAGGCTTAACTGATTTCCCAGAGGAATAATTTACGACACCAAAGTGGTGGATTGCCATATATACAATATAAGTATAAAAAGGCATTTGACAGTGTTGACCAAACTGTGACGTGAACAGTTCTGCAGTCTTACGGAGTTGACAGAGGACTGATTCAATTGGAACAGTCTCACCATCCCACTTCGGGCGGAGCTCTTTCCTCTCTCCCCTGGTCAGTTTCGGAGGCGCTTCAAGATCTTCCTATTTTCCACCGACTTGGGTCTAGAGCCACGCTGATTTTGAGCGGTGCTTAAAAATATTCAGTTACAATTAATACCGAAAACAACAGATTTAAAATATTCATCGCGGTGTGTTTTAATTCGAAGCGATCGAGAAAGCTTTTATAAAAAGATGGAGCGTGTGAGACATTTGTTTTTTTGGGGAAGTGCGATTTGTACTAACTCGGCGGGCATAAATTTTCATGCAGACATGTTGAATGTACACCCGATCGGGGACTTCGCGTGTTTTGCCTTCGTGGTCGCTATCCCTGTACCGCTCATAACCGATATTAAACGTGACTGATTGCCGTCAGAAATCATCCAACTCCCTCCTCTACCCCCTCGGTCCCCTCCCTCTCTCCCGCCTCGAGCCTTCATCTCTCTCTGTGTTTCTCTCTCTGACCTACTCTAATTGCACCATCTCCACACAGACGCACACATATAAACATTCACATGAACACCTACATACACACTAACATACAACAACACACAAACACTCATTAACAAACACACGCATATTAACACACACAAAGAAACATACAGTCACACACACACACAAACACACGCACACCTCCCTCTCATCCAATATTGCCACTTCACTTTCCAACCCCGGAAAACGCGAATGGCCTGGGCCGTGGCGGTCGGTCGGTCGGAGGCGCGGTCGGTGCGCCCGTCTCTGCGCTTCAGAAATGACGGACGCGCAATGGTCTGATGGATGATAGCCAGGCACGCTCACCTGCCAAGAGATTAAACACGAATATGCTTATATCAGGAAGATGGATGATCATTACGTCGTCGATTATGACCGTAACGACAATCGTATATTTATCAATATTTCTATGAGTAGTGGCGCTTTAATCAGGGACGCCTTGCATGAGACGTCAAACACTCCATATGTCAGACTCATATGAAAAGTCGTCACACGCTCCGAGGCAGTGCCTCGCCCGGCAATTGCAATGTCGTCGTGAAAAATATGTAGCGCTATATGAAGACCCTCAGTGTGCGTCAGTTTGTTAATTAGTTAGTTAGTTAATTAATCATTCGGGAACTTCATATAGCGACTTTTGTCAACCACACAAAATCGGTTTTTATAGTATAGTGAACGTCCGCCTAAACGATCGAATTGATCCCCGAACTTTTAAAGCGCCAGTCGTAAGCAAAGCGCAGGGCACCAGCTTCTTAACGAGCGCTGCGTCCAGTCAGAGGGTTGTCTGCTCGTTTCGAACAGTAAGATCGCAAGTAAGAAAACAGCTGATGGAGAACTAGAAAATTCATCGTTAATTACTGACGAGACCAATCATATATACACGAGGGCCCCAACCAAGTCATATAGTCAACAAATGACTCGCCATCTTACCCTCCCCCAGACCCCTATGCATCGAAGGCGAAGAACGTAAAGAGCAGACGAGAAATAGGGTTGAAGTAGTAGTCGTGCACAGTTAATTGTGTGATAACAAGATCGCAAGCGTCACCCTCCTCCTTATCCAGACTTGAGACTGGCACTGCTAGAGTGCAAGCAGTGGAGTAGTTGATGAAGATCTCGTACCCTGACACATCTAACGGTTTCACAAAATTGAAAATAAGATTTAAGCAAATTTGCAATTTTAAACTGTAATTTATAAGCAAAATGAAAACAGAACTTCTTAAACAGGAAATATACAATTATCGTCCGCTACGGAAAGGCGATGATATATATTAGCTATTCAGAGTCTCGAAAACATCAGTACACCGTAAGTACTAATGTAGCGTAAGTAGAATTTCATTCTATTTAAAAATTATTTGGTTAAATATTTTAATTTCTCTTATTTCGTTAACAATTGTTGTTGAAATATTTTTGGTGACCGTAATCCAGTGGGATAGTTGGAAGCCCATATAATATTGCAATAAGTAAGGTAGAGATATATCATAGTGTAATAGAGGTTGGTACGAATGCTGATAGGTAATAAATAAGCAATTCTCGATAGCACTCCTATGTTTCTGGCAAGTTTTGACGATATGCTAGCAATATGATCTTTCCATGAAAGAAATTGATCAACCTGGACTCCAAGAAACTTGGCTGAGGAAACACTGTTGATTCGGAGCTCACTAACATTGGCAGGAGCCTTCTTCCTATGCGATCTAAACAAAATGTAACTAGTTTTTGATAAATTCAAAGATAACTTATTTGCGGCGAACCAATCATTGACATGGGAGAGTTCATTGTTAATGAGAGAAATTAGGGCTTCATAAGAGTTGTGCGAGGCGAATAGACTCGTGTCGTCAGCAAAGAGAAGAAAGTGCGCGAAGTGGGAAGCATGGGGAAGGTCATTAATAAATAATAGGAATAAGAGTGGTCCTAATATTGAGCCCTGAGGTACCCCAAATTTGATCTAGTTAGGGGGTTGACAATGAGCCATTACAATATACTAGCTGATACCGGTTTCTGAGGTAGCTCTTAAACCATTCCTACGCAACCCCGCGAATACCCATATTTTGTAGTTTAAGAAGAAGTAGGCTATGTTCGACCGTATCAAAAGCTTTGGCAATATCGATGAACACACCTATTGCGTATTCCTTGTGATCGATTGCCTACGCTATTCTATTCTGAAGATTAATAAGGGACATCACTGTGGAATGCCCGGGTTGGAAGCCATGTTGGGTTGGACATAATATTATGCATGACTTTTTCAAGCAATTTAGAAAGGTAGGATAAAATAGAGATGGGTCTGTATTTTGTTATGTCGTCTCTTTCCCTGCTTATGAATTGGAGTAATTTTAGCAATTTTAAGGGCAGCAGAAATTATCCCCGTAGCAAGAGTACAGTTAATGATTTCAGTTAATGGATTTACAATGGATGAAAGTACGGGACTAATTACACATGGATCAAAGTCGTCAAGACCTGCACTATGAGTAGATTTGAGGGAGTTATTTAACATAAGTATTACCTCAGATGAAGTAGGATAAATCGCGATTTTCCTAGTCTAGTTTTGAACAGGAAGATCAAGAAAACTAATTGGGTCCCTACTGTTTGCAGGAATTTTTGCAGTCAGGTCCTGTGCGATCGTGAAAAAATAATTGTTAACTTTTCGGCAATGAATCGAGTTGCTATTAGTAACTACCACGTTGTTTAGGGTTATACATTGGACAAAAGAATCTGTCGTTTTTGATTTCAGGATTGATTTAATGGTCTGCCAAGCTTGCCTTAAGTCATATTTATACCTATTGAATTCAAGTTGATAATAGTCTCTTTCAATTTTGTTTCGTAAGGACTTAAATTTATTTCTATAAATTTTATATTTATTATTAGTTACCGTTAGTTACGTCATATGCTATTCCTGGGAGGATCCAGAGAGGAGTCACCGTTGCCATGGCTATCAGTCTGTGTATAGAGTGGGCGGGGCTATATTGTCTGATTGGTTCCACCTTTGCAGGACTCTTCCGTGTTAGTTTGACTAGAACTCTAAGCTCACATAATTATGTGAATTCCCCTCAGAATCTGTCCTGACAAATAATTACAACAAGTAAATGTTAACTGACGTCGAGTCACGCATGCGCACAAACACATACTCAAACATACGCTCGTACAGACACATTATTAGACCTACGTACGTACGTACACTTTTGATCAAGGTGGACGGATACAAACTGGAATAGGTTGACTCATTTACATACTTGGGAAACAGAGTACCGAAGGGGACTACGCAAGTGAGGTAAAGTCAAGATTGGCTATGGGAATGTCAGTTATGTTTAAGTTGGTAAGCCTCTGGAAGAATAAATCAGTCAGTACTAAATGAAAAATGCGACTCATGAAGGCCTTGGCGTGGCCAGTAGCAACGTATGGTTATGAGGCGTGGACAATAAAGAAAGAAGAAGAGAAACGCATACAAGCATTTGAGAACAAGTGCATGAGGAAACTGCTCAGAACTCCATGGACAGCAGTGGTGTCGACCACCGAACAAGTGTATCAAATGGCGAAAGTTGACAGCAAACTGTTGGACCACATCAAATCCAGAAAACTGCGGTACTTCGGGCCCATCGTGAGACAGCCTAAAGATAGTATTGAGAACAGTGTGATGTTGGGTATAGTGGAAGGAAGCTGAAGTCGTGGAAGGCCCAGAATCTGCTGGTTTGACGATGTCATGGAATGGTTTAATTAAAAGGCACAAGCTTACTGAACATTGTACGAAACAGAAGGCATTGGACATCACTTTCTCATTCATGTAGTCAACCGTGACGAAGCGACGATGACGATGTGACATGACATGACGTACGTACATTACATAACACGCAGAGAATAATGCAACGAACACTTACACACGATTAACGTTTTTACACGAGCAAATGCACACATACAAACCCTTATACACACATACATACATCCACAGTAGCACAGGTACATGCATAAAGACTTGCATGCGTACTAACATGCAAACATACGCACACATACGAGCACACTAGCGTGAATAGGGTCTGTATATAGGCGAGACAATCGGAGTCAACTTTCCCGCGCAGTTTCCCATTAAACAAGCTCATGCAGGATGGACACGCTTCGATGATTCCAGGCTGGTGGGCCCTTCGTAGTATAGGCCGTTCAAGCAGCCTATGGGGTCTCGAAGCTTTTAGTTACGGTACGTCACTGCCGCTGCAAACTCTAGCCCAGACAGTGTTTTATGGTTTCAATTGCTTTTAAAAAGGCATGAAAGATTACAGACGGACTCCATGGATAACGTGAACGGATTGCGAGAATTTGATCTGCTCTAAGCGTGGGAGACTGAGAGAAACTTTCCGCGTGATTCTCGCCCGCCACCATCCAGGAATTGTGAGTATCAGATGTCTGCATAGATCTGATCTATCACTGCATAGATATCGTCATTCCATTACATATGGTGTGTATGTAAATCTTATAAAATTACTCATCACACACAAAAGCCACATCACGACCTATTTCATCGGCGCTATGTCAAATGAAAGAATGATAGAGAAGTTAGAAAACTATGCGAACTGTTTCATATTTAACATTTTGGCATTCGGGATTTCAAAAATAAAATTATAATGATGGGAATCCGTTGTAATATGGAATAATATGTCGTCTTATTCGCCTTTTTTTACATTATTCGGTTTCGTGTTGCTTCTTTTTATAAGCACAGTGTATTATTATTCTTGCTCTAGGGTGACCACATTTCTTCTACTGCCATTCCGGGACGCCTCATTTTTTTCCAACTGCGACGATGCAAATAGGACCAATTTAAAACCTTCAATCAACACACCTCAAGCGACTGAAACTTAGGGCATAGCCAAAGCTTACCAACACAAGCTACTGCCAGAATGTCCGGTCGGCATCATGTCACTCATGTCCTAAAATAGACTAACTTAGTTCGATAAAAATTAGCGAATCCACAGCCCAGTCCTATCACCAATCTACAACTCCCTACTGCATGTTCAAATGTGGTCGTGAACTCTTTACCATCCAGACAACTCGGACTATTGAGCGGACACCGTCTCTGAAACGCATTCCTCTCGAATTGTTCTGCTCCTCCATGTCTTTGTCAATCAGTGACCGTTATGGGGATCTGTCCCAGATTCTTCTATCATCCCTCGAACATTCCACTCAGAACTGAAGTCTGACCTCTTCAAAAATCCTTGCCTCGCCTCATTTGATCCTCCACCTTTCAGTTCAAAACGACATTCACCTTAGCAGCTGCTGTACCTCCCCTTACCCTCAGGCAGCCAGACTTGAGCCTCATTCGGACAACCCATTTGGACAACCCCTCTGACTTGACGATAATTAACGATGCCATGCGCTTGGGTTCGAGTGGCACTTTAAGATATTTAGAGTTAACGATCATGATTAGAGAATCACAATTCTGCACAGATATCATTATACGATGAAAAATAATATAGACGTAAAAACTTTAGTTCATGGTGATTCAAGTTTTCAAAAATAAAATAAAAATTTTTAGGAGTTGCGGTAATTCGAAAAAATAAGATGACATTTGGCCTAAATCGGGGACTTACAGCTCCTCTTTACCGTAATAAGCTGAAATCGATTCTCGAGCATTTTAAAATTTCTCTATTTTCAAGCAAAACATGATCAATTGGGTTGATCTATCGGTGGATCGGCGAGTGAGTGGATCCGTGGGTGAGTGCTTAGATTGGTGGGTTGATCAGTTGGTGGATCGGTGGGTTCATTGATCCGCCGGTAGGTTGATCAGTGGGTGAGTGGATTGATCCGCGGATTGGTTGATTAGTGAGTTGATCGGTGGATGGGTTAATCGGAAGGTCGGTTAATCGGCGGGTGGGTTGATCGGCGGGTGGGTTGATCGGCGGGTGGGTTGATCGGAGGGCGGGTTGGCGGGAGGATGGGTTGATCTGTGTGTGGGTTGATCGATGAGTGAATCTGTGGATGGGTTGACGGGATGGTGGGTTGATTGATCGATGGGTGAATCTGTGGGTGGGTTGACGGGATGGTGGGTTGATTGATCGATGGGTGAATCTGTGGGTGGGTTGACGGGATGGTGGGTTGATTGATCGATGGGTGAATCTGTGGGTGGGTTGACGGGATGGTGGGTTGATTGATCGATGGGTGAATCTGTGGGTGGGTTGACGGGATGGTGGGTTGATTGATCGATGGGTGAATCTGTGGGTGGGTTGACGGGATGGTGGGTTGATTGATCGATGGGTGAATCTGTGGTTGGGTTGATCGGTAAGTGAGTTGATCGGTGGACGGTGAGTGGGTTGATCGGTGGGTATGTTGATCGATTGGTGGATTCATCGCTGGGTGTTATTCTTTCATCGAATGAATATATCTGAGTAGATCTATTATTCTTATAGTCCCATATGCAAACTTGAACTAGCTTATTTGATTTTTAGGAAGTAGACTTTTTACACGCAGAAACCCAACTAGGTAACCTTCACCAAAATGGAGCAAATGGTGGAAGGGTAAATGTGAGGGCAAATGGAGTAAAAGAAGGGAGAGTTAGGGCAAAATGGAGGAAGAAAGCACATGTAGGGGGAGGATGAGGGCAAAAAGGAGGAAAGGGAGGAAGAGAGTAAATGGAATAATATATATTTACACGATATAATTAATTCACGTCCATTCGCTAGGTGACGCAATGTACACGGTGCATGCTTAACACGATATAGTTAGTTCACGTTCATTCACTAGGTGGCGCAATTTATATGGCGATTATTTAATACGATATAATTAATTCAATTTCCCTCATATGCCCTCAACCTCCCTTTCCTCCTGTTCGCCAAAGTGCGGACATTGTTTAACGACACTGTGTGATAACAAATCTTCATCAGCGTCGTCCTCCTCTTTCATCCAGGCCTTGGACTGGCACCGCAGGAGTGTGAGCATTGACGGAGTTAAAGACTTGTATCCCAACTTGTTTCGTTTTCATTCTTCTAATGGATGATAGGGAGGAAGACAGTATATGGAGGAAGGGAGGGTGAGGGGAAATGGAGAAAGGGGAGAAAGAGAGCATATGCATTGAATGGAAGAGAGCTAATAGAGGAAAGAGAGGGTGAGGGCAATTAGAGGAAAGGGAGGAAGAGAGCATATGGAGGAAAGGGAGGATGAGGGCAAAAAAGAGGAAGGGGAGGAAGATAGCAAAGTAGAGGAAGGAGAGGATGAGGGCATATGGAGGAAAAGAAAGGAGAAATATTAGTTCATTTCGATTGGCTAGGTGGCGCGATATTGACGGTGATTATTAAGCGTATGAAAATTAGTTCATCTCTATACGCCAGGTGGCGTCATATATACTGTGTTTTGCTCTTATCATTGCTGTTACGATTGCTGTTATAGCTGTTACGATTGCTGCTAGGGGTTGCTGTTATCACTGTTACGATTGCTGTAATTGCTATTACAATAGCTGCTACGGTTGCTGTTACGCTTGCTGTTATTGCTGTTACGATTGCTATTATGCTTGCTGTTACTGCTGTTACGATTGCTATTACGCTTGCTGTTATTGCTGTTACGATTGCTATTACGCTTGCTGTTATTGCTGTTACGATTGCTATTACGCTTGCTGTTATTGCTGTTACGATTGCTGTTATTGCTATTACAATAGCTGCTACGGTTGCTGTTACGCTTGCTGTTATTGCTGTTACGATTGCTATTATGCTTGCTGTTACTGCTGTTACGATTGCTATTACGCTTGCTGTTATTGCTGTTACGATTGCTATTACGCTTGCTGTTATTGCTGTTACGATTGATATTACGCTTGCTGTTACTGCTGTTACGATTGCTATTACGCATGCTGTTATTGCTGTTACGATTGCTATGACGCTTGCTGTTATTGCTGTTACGATTGCTATTACGCTTGCTGTTATTGCTGTTACGATTGCTGTTATTGCTATTACAATAGCTGCTACGGTTGCTGTTACGCTTGCTGTTATTGCTGTTACGATTGATATTACGCTTGCTGTTATTGCTGTTACGATTGCTATGACGCTTGCTGTTATTGCTGTTACGATTGCTATTACGCTTGCTGTTATTGCTGTTACGATTGCTGTTACGCTTGCTGAAATCGCTGTTACTGTTGCTGTCATTGCAGTTGCGATTGCTGTTATGGTTGCTGTTATTGCTGTTACCTTTACTGTTATTGCTGTTAGGTTTGCTGTCTTAATGTTTTGTGTTACGCCATTGCGTCTTTGGAATCAAGATAGCACATGCAGTATTTAATATTCATTCATTCATTACAGAGATTTATATAGCACCCATTCAAGACTACTACTCAGGAGCGCTCCCGACTCCAGACTCCAGCACGTTTAAAAAGAACAGTGTTAAGGCGAGTGTAAAATGAGTCTGAGTGGACCCTTGGTGACGCATATCATCCTTGTCATAGATTCGTCGTTAAATAAATTTATAGCAGTCAATCAGACCCTTGGTGACAACCGCAAAGCCAACGGGAGCATGTTCCAGAGCGAGGGACCAACCACTGAGAAGGCAAGATTCTGTTTGGTAGTTGTACGGGCAAATGGGACAATGAGCATGCCTCGCTCAGTAGAGTGTAGAGAGCGGCGACCCAGTAAACTCAAAGTAGAGTAACAGAGATCGCGAGGGTAGGCAGAGGCGAGACCTAGCAAGGACCGCCATACCAAAGAGATGATATGGTGCGAGATTCGCTGTTGGAGGGGGAACCAGTGCAGACATTCAGCATATAGCCAGATACATGACCAAATTTAGAAATGCGTCCAACAAGACGTGCAGCAGAACGCAGAACCCGCTCCAGGCACCGCAAGTGCCCAGCTGGAAGGCCTGCATAGAGTGAGCAACAGTAATCCAGTCGGACAGTAATGAAGACGTGAACAAGGGTAGCTGTGACGTCTGAAGTTAGCGATCGGGAAACCGTTCGAAGCTGACGCAACTGGTAGTATGAATCACGGCAAAGACGGTAAATATGCGAGGCAAAGGTGAGCTCTTGGTTCAACACGACTCCAAGGTTCCGGACAACAGAGGGAAATGCAAAGAGGGGGAAATCAGCAGTAATGGCAGTTAAATCAAGCTTCATAAGCTGCTGGCGAGTGCCAATCCAGATAAATTGGGTTTAAGTGTAATAGTTTAAGTTGCTGTTACGATTGCTATTGCAGTTGTTGTTACGGCTGCTGTCATTGGTATTACGATTGCTGCTACAATTGCTCATCAATCTGCTGTTATTGGTGTTACTACGGCTGTTACGATTGCTGTCAAGCCTGCTGTTATTGGTGTTATGACTGCTGTTAGGGTTGCTGTTATTGATGTTACGTATGAAAGAAATGGAGGACGAGAGCAAATGGAGGAAAGGGAGGGCGAGGGCAAACCTCACTCTCACTTTTGACCAATCTCTATGGCGCCACCTAGCGAATAGAGATGAACTCATTTAACACGTTAAATAAACATCGTTCAAATGGCGTCACCTGGCGAATCAAAATTAACCAATTCCTCATTCTCCTTTTCCACCATATGCCCTCATTCTCCCTTTCCCATATTTTGATCTCTTCCTCCTCTTCCTCCACTTTGCCGTCATCTTCCCTTTCTTCCTTATGCTCTCTTCCTCCCTTTCCTCAATTGCTCTATTCCTTTCCTTACTACTTTCCCTCGCCATACCTGTTCCTCCATATGCTATTTTCCTCTCTTTTCTCCACTTGTTCTCACCCTCCCTTTCCTCCATAAGCTCTCCCCTCCCTTTCCTCAATTTTGCTCTCTTCCTTTCTTTTTAAGTAATGCTCGTGGTTGTTGAGTGCTTGTCTTTAGCGCCGGTGATTAAGCTGGTCTCCCTGACACGGCTTTTGTGGACGCTGAGAAATTTTCGAGGATTTACAGTACATTACATTTACGAATGATTGAGTGTGAAGAGGCACTGTTGGCTGTTGCACAATATTATCCTTGACCTGTTGCCCCAGTACCTTTTACTAAATGTCGGCGCTTGTGTCTGCAGAAAATGCTCTCATTCGATCATTTCGATGGAAAAAACACACATTTTTTTCCTTCAATAAAAAGATTGAAATTTTATATTTTGCAGTGATTCGAGTTAAATATGATGATAGTCAAAATCTGAACTAAATTGGGATCACACACATAAATACATAGTAATTTACAGGCATGCAAACATATGCAAACATACAATGTAGCAGCAATATGGGCCTACATTCCACGAATAAATACATGCGAGAGTATTATGCCAGACAATCTGATTCCAGTCAAATTTTCCGCGCAGAACAATTGCATAATATAATTGAGCAGCTGATGTAGGGATGGACACGCTTCAATGATTCCAAGCAGGTGGTCATTCATAGTAGGCCATAGGCCGTTTCAACAACGTGTGGAGTCTCAATGTTTTGAGTAACGCCAGTGACTGCGGATTCTAGCACAGGCTGTATTTAATAGTTTAAGTTGATTTTTTTAAGGACGTGAAAGATGTCAGATGAACTCGAAGCATGACGTGAATGGATTGTAGGACTGTGATCCGTTCTCCTGCGCACGAGTGAAGAAAAGGAAGAAAACTGCCGCGTAGTTCTAACCTACCATTATCCGGGAACTGTGAGTACCACCTGTTTGCATAGATACATTCATCCGCTGAAAAGTAATAGCGCTATAACAAAATTTATGCTGAATAATTTATATAGCGATATTCAGAGTAGGCAGCGTGACTTTTGGCTCAGCTGGTGTATGGGCCTATAAGCATCACAATTCTGTATAGATATCTTCATTCGATGAAAGTACAATAATAGTGATATTGACATTTTAAGCTTTCACAATAAAGATTAAAATGATGCAATTTTGCGGTAATTCGATTAAACATTGATGATTTTTTACCTCAGACTATAGCTTCTCTTTGCCATAGTATGAATTTTCCAATCGATTTCAGCACACTTGGTAAGATCTTGGTCTCCGTCTTAGGTTAGCGTTTTTGGTCATTTGCCCGTATCAGAGCAATTTCTTTGATATTTGTCGGTTATTTTCGATTATTAGAAACACCGGTGTTTAGGCCCAACGCGATTGTTATCGATTTATGACGTGCTGACAATCTATATATACATGTTACTATGGGCCAAAAAAATGCATTTTCAACGGAACTGGCCATTTAAAAATTTGCTTTAAGAAATTTCAAGGATTTGGAACAATCTAATAATTATGTGGCCGGCCACGTATAGTCGCAATTAACCTGCAATTCCGAATACATGTAGGACTACATCATTCAAACAGAACGTTAATTTGCTTGTTCAGATGTCTTAAAGTATTTACCTATCGTATAATGTAAGTAATTTATAGTGTGATATTCTCAGGCCGAAGTCATGGGCTGAACCCGCTAATGTTCAGACTGCACGGTAAAACTGTTTCTGGACCAATATTAAGAATAGTATTCTTCAGCAATAAAATAAATGTTTTAAGCGCTGTATTCTGTTTTAGCTTCATACTAAATTGAATTGTTAATAAAAATATTGTTAATAAAAAAGAGCCTTGGTCTTGGTCTCGGACCCTCAGTCTTGGTCTCGGACTACCCGGTCTTGGTCTTGGACCTCTCGGTCTTGGTGTCGGTCTCGAGGTTTGTCTCGTGCCAAACACTGGCTTGGGTCGAGTTCTAAAATTATGACTAAATTACTGAAATTTTGCAATAATTGGTTAGCGTTTTTCGAGAAAAGCGCAATGTCTATATCTCAGTTTGATTAAGTGAGTAAAGTAATTTGAGTGTGATTTGAAAATTGACACAGTTTGAGAATAGTTAGTAGGTGACTTTACTGTGATTTTTAAATTGATTGAGATTGAGTACGTTAGTATAAAAAACTGCAAGATTTGAGTTTTTTATGAAAAAAATCGACGTCATCCAAAGCTAATAATTTTTTCACAGCTAGTCTATGGGCCTATGGGCATCAACGGACTGCAGAAATATCTTCATTTTATGAAGAAATGACACTTTAGGCCTTCCAAAAATTTGTTTTACATTGGATTTATAATGACTTTTTGCTTTAATTGGGTTAATATAGGTTCTGTTTATCATAATAGACTATTTTAAAGTGATTCCCAAAAACTTCAAAATTTCTTGATTTCTCACAAAAACCGTAGTATCTCTGTTATTTTTTCGTCGATTGAAGATATCTTTGCAGATCTGTGATGCTTGTAGACCCATAAACATGCTGTGAAAAAATTATTCGGGTCGATTTTTTGGCACGAAAAAACCGATGGGACAAAAATATCGACCTTCTCCAAACTGAATAATTTTTTCACAGCTTGTTTATGGGCCTATGGGCAACAGCGGACTGCAGAAATATCTTCACTTGATGAAGAAATAACAGAGATATTGACATTTTAAACCATAAGAAAAGAGAGTAAAATTACGAAAATATGATGATTTTTTACCTCAATTGGGTTCATATAGCTTCTCTTTATCATAATAAACTATTTTAAAGTGATTCCTAAAATCTTCAAAATTTCTTTAGTTTTCGATAAAGCCGTGACCGTCTATTTAGGATATATATCTGATGCAGGGGTGGATTATTCACACAGCGTCTTAGCCTCGACGAGGCTCTTTGTTTGACCTCCCAGATTTTGACCTGGGACTGGAGCAGAACAAGAAGCTTGGCCATGGGTGACTTGACTTAGTAAAGCGGGTGAATTCGCTTAGTGCCTTGGTGAGCTTCGTACAAGGCGCTAAATAAATAATCAAATGCATACATACATGCATGCTAAGGTAGCCCTTAAAGCAAGAGGGTTGCTTTACTGTGCATGTATGTCAAGTTCATTGTATAATTGTGGGTTGAGAAGAACCAAGACATTTGATACTGATCTGCATCTTGCATATATTCACATAATGCAACATAAATCATGTAACATCATTACACACTGTGGCAGTGAACATCAACCCATAAAACGTAACATAAGTCCACTACATCTACAATTCTCAGTGTTCAACATCAGATGAAAGTGTCAAATAAGCGTATTTTGCCAGTATCGAGTGTCTAATAAGAGTTCGTCTTTGATTTCAGATGAAAGTCCTTTCCACAGAATTGGAATGTGGTGCCTGTCGAGAACGCTGGTTCCAGGCTCTTCTACGGTCGATCAAGACTCGGACGATGCTTCCAGGACCGGTCACTGCAAACGGCTACAAAAAAAAGAATAATGCCTGCTATCAAACTGAATCACTTCCTAAATCACAATCAACAGTTTGCTCATCCTAGCCAAGCTGGCTATAATGAGTAAACTGTTGATTGTGATTTAGGAAGTGATTCAGTTTGATAGCAGGTAATATTATATATGAAAACACTTTATGTCAAATATCATCATATATTCATTCATTCATTTCGAAAATTTATATAGCTCCCCTTGAACCCACTCAGAGGCACAATATAGCATCTCTTTATCATAATAAACTATATTAAAACTCTATCTTACCACCCCCAGTTTGCTCATTATAGCCGAGCTGGCTAGGGGGCCCCTAGCCAGCTCGGATATAATGAGCAAACTGTGGGTGGCAAGATAGAGCTTATGCTCCATCTGTGCCCCTACTAGGGGCACAGATGGAAGCTCTATCTTGCCACCCTAAGTTTGCTCATTATAGCCGAGCTGGCTAGGTTGCTCATTATAGCCGAGCTGGCTAGGTTGCTCATTATAGCCGAGCTGGCTAATTTGCTCATTATAGCCGAGCTGGCTAGGTTGCTCATTATAGCCGAGCAGGCTAGTTTGCTCATTATAGCCGAGCAGGCTAGTTTGCTCAATATAGCCGAGCAGGCTAGTTTGCTCATTATAGCCGAGCAGGCTAGTTTGCTCATTATAGCCGAGCAGGCTAATTTGCTCATTATAGCCGAGCTGGCTAGTTTGCTCATTATAGCCGAGCTGGCTAGTTTGCTCATTATAGCCGAGCTGGCTAGGGGCACAGATGGAGCATAAACTCCAACTGTATTTCTACCCTGTTGAGGATTTTAATGTTAATGTAATAAAACATGGTTTAAATTAATGTTTTACTTTGCTTTCAGTGTCTAAAGAAGCTGCATCATAGCCAGCTCCTCCGACAGCGGTGAAAGTTCGTGAGAGAAATCTTCATAACATCATGAACCGATTTATGAAGAAAATGCTCTACATGAAACTATGAACATGGACTGATTTATGCTAACAAGAACGATTACTTTTCTCTAAAGAGATCTTACTTGAGATTATATTCAAAGAATACTTCCAAATAATAAATGAATTTGGCTTTTTAAACTACCTGTCTTCTTCTGTGTTTGGGTTTCTCTGGTCGGTTTCCAAGTTGTAGGATTTCGTAGCAGTCTGTCAAAAGAAATGACATTAATTGCCCAATATTAGTATGGCTTCATTGGCTTTTGTCATAATATAACATTTTAAAGCAATTCTAGCACACTTTAAAATTTATCTAGTTCTCAAGAAAATCCAAATGTCTATATCTCTGTTATTCTTTCATCAAATGAAGATATCTGAGCAGATCTGTGATGCCCATAGGCCCATACACAAGCTAGAAGAATATTATTCAGTTAGGAGAAGGTCGACTTTTGATAAAAGAATAACAGAGATATATATAGTCCTTCAAAAAAATCTTAAAATTAGGTAATTCTGTAGTAATTCGATTAAAATATTATGATATTTGACCAAGATTGTGTTCATATATATAGCCTCTCTTTATCATAATAAACTATTTTGAAGTAATTCCCAAACACTTGAATTTTTCGATTTTTCACGGAAACCCGTAATGTCTATATCTCGGTTATTCTTTCATCAAATGAATTTATGTGAGCAGATCTGTGATGCTTATACAACCTAGAAACATATTATTCGGTTTGGAGAGGATCGATTTTTTCGTCAAAAAAAACCGATGGACTAACCATCATCGATTTTTTGGGACAAAAATATTGACCTTCTCCAAACTGAATAATTTTTTCACAGCTTGTTTATGGGCCTATGGGCAACAGCGGACTGCAGAAATATC
This sequence comes from Bimastos eiseni, assembly GCA_959347315.1. NCBI lineage: Eukaryota > Metazoa > Annelida > Clitellata > Crassiclitellata > Lumbricidae > Bimastos > Bimastos eiseni. The sequence goes on along the minus strand of OY365813.1, from coordinate 954,091 downwards.
TTCACTGGATGAAGAAATAACAGAGATATTGACATTTTAAACCATTAAAAAAAGAGAGTAAAATTATGAAAATATGATGATTTTTTTACCTCAATTGGGTTCATATAGCTTCTCTTTATCATAATAAACCATTTTAAAGTGATTCCCAAAAACTTCAAAATTTCTTGATTTCTCACGAAAACTGTACTATCTCTGTTATTTTTTCATCGATTGAAGATATCTTTGCAGATCTGTGATGCTTGTAGACCCATAAACATGCTGTGAAAAAATTATTAGGATCGATTTTTTCGTCAAAAAAAACCGATGGACTAACCATCATCGATTTTTTGGGACAAAAATATTGACCTTCTCCAAACTGAATAATTTTTTCACAGCTTGTTTATGGGCCTATGGGCAACAGCAGACTGAAGAAATAGCTTCATTTAATGAAAAAATAACAGCGATATTGACATTTTAAGCCATAAAAAATAAAAGTAAAATTATGTAAATATGACGATTTTTGACCTCAATTGGATTCATATAGCTTCTCTTTATCATAATAAACCATTTTAAAGCGATTATCAGACAGTTTAAAATTTCTCAATTTTTCAAGAATACTGTATGAAATCCAAGAAATTTCAAATTACGTTCTTCTTACTTACTAACTTAATTAAACCGGATCAATCTTTAAATCATATCTCTCAAATTACTTACTTACTAACTATCTAAAATTATGTCAATCTTTAAATTACACTCAAATTACTGACTTACAAACTGACTCAAACTGTATCAATCTTGAAATGACACTTAACTTACTTACTAACTTACTCACACTGAATTAATTGTTAAATTACACTCGACCTACTTACTATCTGAATCAATCTTAAATCATATAACTCAAATTACTTACTTACTAACTCACTCAAATCGAATCAATCTTAAAATCACACTCAAATCCTTACTTACTACCTACTCACAAACTGAATAAATCTTTAAACTACACTCAAATTACTTACTTACAAACTTAACCAAACCGAATCAATCTTTAAATCATATAACTCAAATAACTTACTTACTTACTTACTCAAAATGAATCAAACTTAAAATCACACTCATATCACCTACTTACAACCTACTCTCAAACTGACTCAATCTTGAAATCATGCTCAAATGACTTACTTACTAATTTAAACAAACTGAACTAATCTTAAAATCACACTGAAATTACTTACTAACCAATTCACTCAAACTGAATCGATCTTTAAACTACACTGAAATTACTTACTTACTTAGTATATTAATCAAACTGAATTAATAATTAAATTATACTCAAATAACTAACTTACTTACTAGCTTATTCAAACTGAATCAATCTTTAAATCATATAACTTCAATTACTTACTTACATACCAACTTAATAATACTGAATTAATAATTGAATTACACTCAGATAACTAACTTACTTACTAGCTTATTCAAACTGAATCAATCTTTAACTCATACTCAAATTACTTACTTACTAACTTAATAATTTTAGACTGAATCAATATTTCAATCACAATCAAACTACTTACTTACTAATTACTATCAAGCTGAATCAAACTTTAAATCATGCACCAAATAGAATAAACCTCTAAATAACACTCAAATTACTTGCTTACTAACTTACTCAACCTCAATTTTATCAATCTTTAAATCACATTCAACTAACCTACTTACTAACCACTCTCAAAATGAATCAAACTTAAAATCAAACTCAAATTACTTACTTACTAACTTAATCATTTTAGACTGAATCAATATTTCAATCACAATCAAACTACTTACTTACTAACTACTATCAAGCTGAATCAAACTTTAAATCATACACCAAATAGAATAAACCTCTAAATAACACTCAAATTACTTGCTTACTAACTTACTCAACCTCAATCAATCTTTAAATCACATTCAACTAACTTACTTACTAACCACTCTCAAAATGAATCAAACTTAAAATCAAACTCAAATTACTTACTTACTAACTTAATCATTTTAGACTGAATCAATATTTCAATCACAATCAAACTACTTACTTACTAACTACTATCAAGCTGAATCAAACTTTAAATCATACACCAAATAGAATAAACCTCTAAATAACACTCAAATTACTTGCTTACTAACTTACTCAACCTCAATCAATCTTTAAATCACATTCAACTAACTTACTTACTAACCACTCTCAAAATGAATCAAACTTAAAATCAAACTCAAATTACTTACTTACTAACTTAATCATTTTAGACTGAATCAATATTTCAATCACAATCAAACTACTTACTTACTAACTACTATCAAGCTGAATCAAACTTTAAATCATACACCAAATAGAATAAACCTCTAAATAACACTTAAATTACTTGCTTACTAACTTACTCAACCTCAATCAATCTTTAAATCACATTCAGCTAACTTACTTACTAACCACTCTCAAAATGTATCTAACTTAAAATCAAACTCAAATTACTTACTTACTAACTACTCTCAAATTTACTCAATCTTTAATCCATACTCAAATTACTTACTTAACTACTCTCGAACTCAGTCAATCCTAAAATCATACTCAAGTAACTTACTAACTTATTCAAACTCATTCAATCCTTAAATCAAATTCAAATTGAATCGATCCTTGAATAATATTTTGTCATCAATACTGATTAAATTTAGGTATATTTCCTTTCATCAATCCATCTTCCATTTAGGTATTATTGTGTCATCAATACAGCTTCCATTTAAGCATGATTACTTTCGTCAATCCATTTAGGCCATTTCAGCACTAATCTTGGGATCAATGCAGTTTCTACTGAAATACGATGATTTTAATTGAACCTGCATACATTTAATTTGCATTCTCTCATCGATCCAGCTTCTACATAAGGAGAAATATGTTCTTCGATCGAGCTCTCATTTGAGTATAATTGTATTCATCAATCCAGTTTCTGCTCAAGCACAATAACTAAAGCGATCTTGTTTCATCAATCCAATTTCTAATATTGCAAAAATCTTTTCATCCAGTTTATTGGAAACCACATTATATCATTTCATTAATCCAGCTTCGACTTGAGCACCATAATTTTTATTGATGTCGCTTCTATTAAAGCGGTATCCTCTCATCAATCCAGGTTCTATTTAAGCACAAATCTGTTTATCGATCCAACTTCCATTTAGGCATGCTGCATGATTCTTTTCATCAATCTAGTTTCTACATAAGCATGATTATTTTCAACGACCCAGCTTCGGTTTAAGCATAATTTTAATTATAGACTACATACTAATTATGCTGATAATTTTATCAATCCAGCTTCCATTTAAGCATGTCTTTACATCAATTCAACTTCCATTTAAGAAAGAATTATCTTAATTAATATAGCTTCTGTTTCAACCAGTGTGAGAGCTCATGCTATGTACATGATAATGGCGGCATGCATATACGTTACAGACAAAACTACGATTACACATCGTATCAAAATAATCAATAATAAATTACAATAGTCAAAATAATGCGCACTCTCATTAATATTTAAGCTGAGCAAGTAATCATATGGGGTGGCGGTAAATGTCCGGGGGAAATGTCCTTGGGGGAATTATCTGGGGGAAATGTCCTTGGGGGAATTATCTGGGGGAAATGTCCTTGGGGGAATTATCTGGGGGAAATGTCCTAGGGGGAATTATCTGGGGGAAATGTCCTAGGGGGAATTATCTGGGGGAAATGTCCTAGGGGGAATTATCTGGGGGAAACATTTGGGAGGAAATGTCGGGGAGGAAATGTCCTAGGGGGAATTATCTGGGGAAATGTCCGGGGTAATGTCCGAATACCATAAATACATAACAATGAAATTAATTAAAATAATAACAATAAAAAGATAAAAGAAAAACAACGATAACAAGAGAAATAATAATAATAATAATCAAAATAATAATAATAATAGTAGTAGTGATATTTAAAGTGCCACTGAGTAGATACCTTGATGGGGTGCTACATAAATGTTCGATTACATAACATTACTACGTATTAATAATACAAGTAATGGTAATAATTACCTTATTATGCCAAACGAGAAGCTGTTCGCTGCTGCCGTATGATGGGCTCTCGAATCCTCGGTAGATATCAGCGTCTACTGTCTCGTCTGGTTGAGGCCTTAGAGGCCAGCCTCAATCTCGTTGGTCTTGAATGACATTAGAACCGTCATCATGGACAAAGGACAACGCTCTGTCCTGAAGAAAATAAAATAAACAGTTTACTTATTTGAACAGCAGAACTCAGCAATGACAGGTCATGACTAGATATCTTGAAGGGGCGCTATATAAGTGCTCGATCACATTACATGGCTACACTTAATCCCTTTAGTGTGCAATAAATTTTGTATTCTTTCCACACATGTGTCATTATTTTTTAGGTAGGCCTATGTTGATTAGACCTATAGGTAGACTGATATTTGCAAGTGTATAAATGCATTAGCCCATCACTGCTCTGAGAAACATAACATTAATCATAATTAGTTTAAAAAAATAAACATTATTGCAAAACTTTATTATGATTTTCAGACAATAAATGATGTAAAATAGGCCAAAATGCGACCCATCTCTTGACCACGCAAGCGGTGAACGAATTTCAGCAATCTTTACTTATATGTAAAAATTATTTTTCTGAAACAGTAACGTGATTATATTAAATTTACTTTTCTCTCATCATCACCCTCTAAATCGGACAAACTATTGTCACTTTCAACAAAAAACGATGTATTTCGTTGCAACAAAAGTTACATTTACGACCCAACGACCATGCACATATAGGCTACACAATGATCGTGCAATGACCAGCTATGTTTGGTATGATATAAGTCTCAAATGTAATTATTATTAGTCGGCCCAACCAGCACATGACATAATTTATTATATAAATTTACTTGACATTCCACCTGTCAATCCTCGACCAAAGCGACACACTCCTTAACAGCTACTCTGCTGACCTCCTGGATACCGAACTCTGACCTCCCACAGAGTGCACAGACTATCCTTTGTACAAACCTTTCAATTTGACGCAGCACTCGTGAATAAGCTGGTGCCCTGCACTTAGCTTTCAAGAGGCGCTTTAGAAATTTGGAGATTACAATTATGATTAATCAGTGAAATTGTTCAGATGCAATATTAACAGATTCAACACAGAAGTGTCAAATGTTTATAAGAACTGGACTTTTAAGAAAATAGATCTAAAAAACTGCCTTAACAATGTCATTGCAACACTCATTTAGGAACAGTCAATCGGTAATCATCAGTGACCTTAGTTGCACTACTCAAATACTCTGCAGAATATCATCACCGATAAGCAGTGACTTTCTGGTTCGTGGGTACTTGGCTCGGGCATGAGACCACCAGCATGATGTCGCTGGTAACTCATCTCTCCTTCAGTTCACCACTTGTTGTAATGGATATGTGTTTACTATCATCTGTTCAACATCTTGATAAGGCAATCTAAACAGTTCATGGTGAGTTGTATGTGAAGTTATTCGCATAAATTTGGTCGATGGCAGTATCCCGATATTTGAACGGAATGCCATTGAGAAGTTGGAAGACATATTAGATAATGGCAGAAACTGAAGAAGAACATTAATCTCAGGTCTGGCCCTTCACCACTGATGCCTTTGCAAAACACTGTACCACCAAAATTCAATCTGTTAGAGCTGACACCTCGGGCTTGCCTCCACCTGAATTCGTCGCTACTGACTGCACTCTAGCGACCTTAAGTAAGGTAACTTCTACTGCACTGCAGATCATCATCATGTCTTCGGCTGCAAAGTAATGTGAGCACGACCCTCTACTAACGTTCTTGCTGCAGAAGTTCATTGAGCATCTTCTTCCGCTACTCACCTGCCTCTGAAGGTCCAATAGCCATCTAGTCAGTCGCCTGATCCTCTTGGTAGCTCTGGTCCGAAAACCGGTCAACATCTACCTTCCTGAGAGCGGTGATTCTCATGTTATTTGACCTTTACAAAAATGAGTGGAATTAATCTAAAGATTTGTATGAAGGAAAATTTCATAAACAACCACATGCGAGGTAAACAACGTTGGTTTCCTGCCCTATGCAAATGCATAGATTACGTATTTTAATAGAGCATTAAATAGTGTTGCGCTTTTTGTTAGCGGCTTAGCAATGCTATGCAAAGTGTAAACGTTACGACCGTATATGGTCACGACCCAGCCCATTTTTCAATGAGATTCTGACCGGGTGATATCCATCACCACCGCTCGTCCGTTTGAATGGCCTTATAAGGTCACCGTGCAATTTCTGAAATAGACCAGTATTATTGTAATACTAGTACCAGAGGCGTAACAAGCGGAGAACAGAGGGGCACCGGCCCCCCAGTTTCAAAACTGGGGGCAATGCCCTCCCCAGTTTTAGTGCTCATTGCCTCCCGTGTGCTCCCAAAATCGGTTCTTCTTTATGTTTCTCCAATGGCTTTTAAGATGACTTTTGCTAAGGCTATTTTTGCCCCCCTCCATTTTTCAAATTTCTTGGGGGCAAAATTCAAAAAGTGGGGAGGGGGAAATTTTTTGCACCGCGCAATATTGTACAAATATTCCCCCACTTTGCAAGGCCTTGATACACCTCTGACTAGTACCATGGAACATGGATGTGCAATGCACAGGTCTCCAGAGACTGAGTTAATTTTGCCCTTGCACACATGTTCGGCTGTCGTTTCCGATCGTAGAGTACTGGATCGGTCTAGAATTTCCACAGCTTGAGCATCGTGCCTGCAGCATATGCCTCTGTTGGCCCTTCGCTATGGAACATCCTTCCTGCTGGGATCGTGCTGCAATCTTATCTAGTAGTAGAACAACAGTTTCTGCTCGTCCTGTTAAGACTTTCCTTTTCTCTAGTGGTTCTTCGCACTGGAAGCGCCTCTTATTAGGTTGTTGTACTGCGAGATTCGCTGTATAAATCCGTAAATATAATAGAGTAAGACACCGGCTCGAGTGCAGCAGGAAGCGTGATAGATTCTTGCTACCCCATAAGGTTGCAATGACTAGTCCGTCATTCATAGACATCATATATGATGCTTATGCCTTCAATTCGCTAGGCATTGTATTGCTTAAAACAGAAGTAGAAGGTGATGATCAACTAGTAGGTCCGAGTTGGGTTGGCAACGGGTTAATAGTGACTGTTAGTGACTGGGCGTCATATATGCCAACAATTGAAAGGTGGGGATCAGATCAGTTGGGGCAACTTGGGGAAGAATTCTTGAACAGACGAATTGGAATGGAAAGCAAGAGGAGTGAAAGATCCTGAGGCAGATGATGGAGGTTGATTGGCAACAATGGTTGAAGACATGGCAGCATCGGTGTCAAATACTTGAAATTATCTGATTACAGTGGCTCGATACATACACATAAAAAACAGACAGAAAAACAAAAACCTAAAAACATACAAGGCGATTGAATAAAAGGCATTTGTCCGAAAACGAACAAGGCGAATTATTTTCATCAACTTCGTGGACGCTAAATAACGCGGCCACCTAGCGAATGCAAACGAAAAGAAACTGCTACACACGCATTCGCTAGGTGACAGCACAGTTTAAAAAGCACCCACCTTAATATCTTGCATAAGCAAGATTGGTTAACAGCGAGCTGCCAACTTACCTTTACATAATGCACAATAATTCAGTAATGGCCTTAAAAACATGTTAGGCGTATAACAATTATTGTAATAGTTTTTTTAAACTGATCATTATTTTCTGCTACCTATTTTACTGTTTTGTATTGCCATGTTTAAACTAACGCAATGTTCAATTGATTTTATGGATGCACTAAATATGTGAATTTAGCGCCATTAAAAAAGCTCAAAAATATTATGCGTAAGTTTGAGCCCCAACTACTATAAGTAAGCCAAATTCGACTTTGAATATAATGTCGGAATAAGTAATTTTATACCAAGGAATGATTTTATATGTAGGACGTTCCTAAATGAAATCCTGTGTAAAGGTTTCTTAATAAAGTCCTGAACAAATCTATTTTTAACATGACCTATATACAACAAATCATAATGGTGAAGATCATTATGACTCCGCCCATCTGCTGAACTCTCCTAGGATTGGCGAAAATGCCAGCCGGGGTTGGTTCGGAAGCGCTTCTGGGTAGAAGTCTCTGAGAGGCGCTATATAAATATTTCAAATAAACAAATATAGCAAGCAATATAAAAATAACGCATTATCGTTCATGACATTCGCAGTAAGATTATAACTGTCATTAACCGAAGGCCTTTATTAGCGTCAATACAAAGCAGTAATAAAAAACTAGTTGGTACCTTGATGTAGTAAAACGCGACGTTGCAAAAACTTTTAAAATCAATAGTGGCCAAATCGAAACTGATACTGACTATGTAATGCGATTACTCCAGAAACACTCGTCAGGAGGCAGCTCAATGCCAAACTAAGTAAGTAAGATCATATTTATTTAGATTTCCAGATTCCAGTCTTAGCACACCCATCCTATGATCCTACTCATGGATCCTACTAATCGCTCGATTCGCGGTAACATTTGGTCTAGTCGTGAACGCATGTATTATCAGTTTACATTATGATGCAAGCATAGTTGCTTGTGTACATGTATTTACGAACGAGGGCACACCTCAATGCACGCAAGTATGTATATTTTTTAAATTTATTTATTACCGAATTTTGATACCGCCCTTCTTCCAACAAGGTCAGCAGACAAAAGGTCAGCAGACACAAGGTCAGCAGACAAAAGGTCAGCTGACACAAGGTCAGCAGACAAGGTTAGCAGACAATAGGTTAGTAGACACAAGGTCAGCAGACAAAAGGTTAATAGACACAAGGTCAGCAGACAAAAAGTCAGCAGACAAAAGGTCAACAGACAAAAGGTTAGTAGACACAAGGTCAGCAGACAAAACGTCAGCAGACAAAAGGTCAGCAGACAAAAAGTCAGTAGACACAAGGTTAGTAGACAAGGTTAGCAGACAATAGGTTAGTAGACAGAAGGTCAGCAGACAAAAAGTCAGCAAACAAAATGTCAGCAGACAAAAGGTCAGCAGACAAAAAAGGTCAGCAGACAAAAGGTTAGCAGACACAAGGTTAGCAGCCAAAACAGAACAAAACAGAACAAAGAACCAATGCAACATTCAATTAAAACAAACATCTGGTAGCAGTTGACAACATTGATGGACAGAATTTGTCTGGACAGCCACTGTGGCAGATGGTCAGAGCTAATTTTTGTGCTCCATCATCAACAGTAGTTCGATTGCGCTCCGCAAGTAAGTGTCGACTCAGCCTTTAACCAACTAAAATTAATTAGTTAATTAAATTAAATTAAATTACAGTTAAATGTGACTTCTCTCACCCATCGTCTGTTAATGCCATCTGTATCAGCTGAATTGATGAACTAATATCATTACTAACTGTATCATTAAGAAATTCAGAGTTGGCGCCTAGAGAAAAGATGACCAGTCCCCTAAATCTATGTCCCCTAACCCAAGGCTCTTACTTAATCTATGCCCCTGAGTTGCCACCGGCACGATTCATAGATGGGCAGATTCTTTACTTAGCCTCAGCCCTAGCTTCCCACGGACAGCATATCGTTACTGTGCTCATCTTTCAGCCGGGTTATCCAGAGGATGATGCAACTGGAGAAGAAATCTCAATACACCATTGTGCCTTAGCCAGGGCTATGAACCCAGCCTAGAGTGCTTACAATTCTGCACACTGACCGCTAGGCTGCTGCACTCCTCGTTGACGCACAGATTATAAAAACAACAGATTATTTACATTTAAGATAAAGCTTCACTATGCTAATAACAAAGGGGTATACCCAGGGTACGGTTTGTCAAAAAATAAGCAGTGGTGTTGGCCAAAGAATTTCAGGGAATCTGAAGAATTCCGTGCTATATCATTGCCCCTGTAGCTGAAACTGGGGGCCCAATCCGTCTGATCCTCTGACAAATCGGACACTGGGTATACGTCAGTACAGCAAGCATTGCAGTAAACATCAGTGTTTGTCTTAACGAGGCTTTGAACTACGGTGGCCAAGTGAGAGACCATATTATCCAGAGAGTGGTCGCTATTGGCAACAGTCCACAGCAGCAGCAGCAGCAGCAGCAGCATCATGAAAGAATTTGTGTTCGAAAACAAAGGCACACCGCCGGCCCATCAAGAGCACATTCAATCATGGGCCCATCTAGTGCATGTCCATCATGGGCCCGTCCAGTGCACGTCAATCAAGGGCCCATCAAGAGCACGCCAATCAAGGGCCCATCAAGTGCTGGTCAATGTAGGCCCATCGACGACATTGGCTTCCTTGTACGAAATGCCCTGCCTCCGAGAGATTCTGGGTCCTCAGGATGATTGACAGCGGTGAATGTCTCATACAAGCGGATGAGCCAACAGGTTGTTGCCCTCCTCTATTCCGATTACTTGTCGAACCTTGCGACAGCTTGACGTCACTTTTAAGCAACGAGTCGAAAGCTGGAAAACAAACATTCACAGTATAAAATACGTTATATCATTGCATCAAAACATAATCAATAGGCGCGAGGGGTCAAGATCCAAAGGGGTCTGGAACATACACAGTCAGATGGCGTTTACAGTTGATGACACGGTGATGAAGGTGAGGCATTTTACAGAGGTTACATAAATTCTAGACACAGTAAGTTCAACAACTGCACATTTGTAATTTCAAATGTTATGTGCCACCTAGCGAATGGAAAGGAACTAATTTCATAGCCTTTAAGATACCATGTATATTGGGTCACCTAGCGAATGGATAGTAACTACATTTAAAGCGTAAAATAAACACCGTGTATATTGCGCCACCTAGGGAATTGAAAGGAACTAATGAAGGTAAGGGATGTCGAGGGCAAATGCAGGAAACGGATTGTGAGGTTATTGTCTCTTCCTCCCTTTCCTCCATTTGCTCTCTTCCTCCCTTTCCTCTATTTTGCTCTCTTCCTCCCTTTCCTCTATTTTGCTCTACTTTAATTAATCGGTGCAGAAGGCTTTTCGTTTGTAATTTTAAATTACAAAATTGAAGTAAGCTTGTAACTAAGATCTGTCTTACTGGCAACTTCATAAACACTGTTTGTATTTAACTATCCTTAGTGAAATTAGCTAGTTACAGAAAACTGAAATTTTTAAGCATTATTTTTGGTTTCTGTGTCCTTGTCTTCATGATTGAACACATTTGCCATAAAGACTAAAAGTAGGCGCTTATGATCGTTACTATTCAGAATACTCATGTAGATATATCTACGTATACGTACCAAACTTAGATACGGACCTTCTCAGTGGGCATAATAACTCCTCCCCTCTCACTGGTGCCCCTTCCATAGCCACGCTTTGCGGATGTCCTTAATAAATGACCCCTTAATGGCAGTCACTGTTATGACCTGTAGCTGGTGATCGCGCAGTTGCTGCTAATTGCCAAACGAGTTTTGCGGATGGCTATAGAAGCATCGTTAACAATTAACGAGGTTTGTAAAAGCACCAGACAAGTTTATATACGGATGCCTCGGACGAACTATTCTGCTTTCTCAGACCTATCGGATTTCTTCTGGACAGCCCCGCCGACCGATATTCCGGGTCCCTATAGGCAGAGAACTTCCGTACCCCTATAGGCAGACAAATCCATTGCCGCAAGACAGAGCTGTCGTGGGCTTCTTAGACGGAAGTGAACGTGTTCTGTAGCAAATATGATAATTAGGTCTAAATGTAACATTCCGATGCTTGAACTAATCAAGCAGAACAAGAACCAAATAAGTAGAAGAATGTCACGCATCAGTTGCTGGTGCCGTCGGGTAATGAAGTCAAGGTCTCTACACACATTAGCCGTCATAGGCAGACGATCTCCTTCTGCGTCCCAATGCTATCGATTCTCCTAACCTCTTAATTAGACCGTGGCCCTTGTGTGAAGGTCACACTAACTCTGCCTCAGCACCAGACATGTCATGCCTAAAAACCATTACGGTTACTTAATTTTCAAGACCGATATTATACGACAGAAGATAGAAAGAACAACTTCTGCTAAGCCCTGGAATATTTCCGCTCATATCGCAGACGAAAGAACTATTAGGCTTAGGCCTAACCCGGTTGGCGTATCTCTTACGAGCAACCGATCTCTAAGTTCTAGTCTAATTCTGCGTTTTAGTAGCTTTATCAGCTGTCGGCTGTTCGTTGCTACAGCCTCTGTCTGGGTTCAGCTACGGCGCCTGCTGCCGTCCAATCTAAACTTCTCAGTGGAAAGCGAAATCAACGATATGGATGACGGACAGCCGACGTAAACACATTTCTGTCAGTGATTTGGGCTGGCAGCTGTGAGGTCATGACTTCTGGGCTGGAGAGAAACGTACGAAGTCAATGCATGAATTATCTTCAACATAACACACACACACACACACACACACACACACACACACACACACACACACACACACACACACACACATATATATATATATATATATATACAACCTACACATACATACATAATATACATACATATGCATTTACACATGTAATTATATAGTAAATGAAAAGAAATATCAGTACAGCTACGTACTGTCAGTGAGCAAGGAAATCTTCGAATGATCGGATACCTCTTATAAGTCCAGGCAATGACGTACACAACTTCTGTGTAGATCCGTTGAGTACAAAATTTGTACTTTGTGGTCATTTAATGACCACAATGCAGAAAGTATCCGTAGGCCTAGGCTATAGTTTCTTAGAGTTACCTTAGACTAAACTTAGCGACGTCGTCTTCGAGAATCTTCGGCATCCGACAACGCAACATACAAGAGGCCAACAGCGCGTTGATTATACTTAAAAGGTTAGGACAAAATTCGCGCCGACCGTCACATGTAGCGCTCAGGTCTACATAGGGTCGGGGATAGGGAGAGGCCTAGACCTCTTACCTTGATCCCGACCCATCTTTATCTTCAGGACCAGGGTCAAGCAATGTGACAGGCACATATGCATGCCTCGAAATATCACCTATACAATATGTATAGTTCAGAAACAGTGCAAATATTTATCATGGGCAAAGTATGCTGGTCGAACAACCAACTATATATATATAAATATATATATTTCATACTTATATATATATATGCTATATATATTGGCCTATAAATAATATAGTATTATCATTATGCAACAGTGGATCACACTTTTACGAGCAGAAGCTAAAATATCTTCAGTGGGTCATTGCATAACCTATACTTGTATATGTGCAGCCTGTCAAAAATTGATGATGGACTGGGATACAGAGAAAGCAGAAATATCTATGTTGAGGGATAAACTGCAGATGGACCTATTTTAAGAAATATGGATGACCTGAAGATATATGCATAGTTTCATACTGGGAATCAGGGAATAGAGTGACATTTTTTTCCTCTTTTGCCCCTCAAAGAAATCCCGTTCAGGTCCCGCTGTTCTGTATTTGCCATCATCATCTTGGTGGCTAACTTTTCAGTTATATCGAGGCTTGAAACAAACAGCCCTGTTTAGAAATACTAAATATCACCCAATGGCTTGATTGTCCTCTGAACGCTAATTGGTAATTATCTAATAATTGTGATGTGCTGTATGTCGCATGCCCCACCCCAAGTACGCCATCGCATAACCTAATTCTGACCTGGACTAATTATTTCTTGTTACATTTAATGAGCTCCAGAAAGCTATCTCTCGCAGCAGCAGACATTACTGCACCATTACTGCACCACATTAAGCTGTCTGACAGCAAAGTTACTGTCGAGAGTTACTATAGCTTGGCTTTCAAACGATGCTTTATAATAGGGCTACTTTTGGAGGTCTCCTTTACGATGCATGGCTGTAAGCGACAGAGAATATCCCACACCAGGCAGTTTAAAGTTGAAGAGCCACTCTGTGCTGTATCCTTATAGCTAACGTTAAAGTTGATAGCTAGTAGGCTACTTAGACTATATTATTAAATTCGTAACTTACTAACTGCGCCATAATTAAATGCACAAGCTATCAACCGATGTCACACGAAAACAAATCCGCAATCGGTCAAATCAAACTATAGTTCCTGTTTCCGCTCAGGCTGAAGTCAATGTAAATATGAGTCAATGTTCACAACTCCGAGGCCTACAGCAACAAGTGTTTTGCGTAGGCGTCATACTTAATTAAAGTTCACGACTTTCCGCACTATAGTACAGACTATATTCACCCAAATATTTCACTCTACCTAGGCCTACAGATTTTCCTCCACTACCACCGACTATGGAGTCACTATGCCTTTGTGCTCCCAATAGATTTTACTGAAGCCCAGAAGTCTTTGCGCGTGTGACCGTCATCCCTGAAAATAAAACATCCTTTACATTCTGCTGAAGATACGCGAATATCAGTCTGTTTCCAGGTCCTTTATTTTCAAATTTCTTTTATTTCAAATATAGATTAAAATATTCACAAAACAGTCTGCAAACAACGTCCGGTTTAGCCTATACATGAAATATAATCCGATGAGGAGGAAAACAGATTGAAGCGATACCATCACAAGTTAATATCATCACAAAAGACTCTTGATTAAACAAATGAAAAGAATGCAGGATTGAACAATCAGTCATTCAAAAGAAAAACCAGTCACTTATTCTCTGGCTCTGTGTCTGCCCACATGGATCCCATAATAGACCAATATTCCATGCACATGGGTTCCATACTATGCCCATGAAAATGGCATCAGGGCATCTGAATGTATGTCCACAAAAAACGTGTTTGTTTAGTCTGTCTGCCAGGGGCGGCGATCCCGGAAGGATCGAGGGGACAACTCCCCACCTTTTACAGAGAGGGGACATGTTATGCGTGTTTCCTCCCCCACACATCCTACCCCACTCATTGAGCGTCCCCCCACCTGTCAAACGAGATCGCCGTCTCTGCTGTCTGCCTCTGCCTATCTGTGTCAATCTGTCTATCTCTGTTCTGCTGTGTGTGTGTGTGTGTGTGTGTGTGTGTGTGTGTGTGTGTGTGTGTGTGTGTGTGTGTGTGTTTGTCTACTTGTACCAAATACTACAAGCGTGTTACCATACACAATAAAGTATGACAAACCATAAAACGTATCCATCACAAGTACTCACTGCTCTCTATGTCTACAAAACCACCCTTCTCCTCATCTGCTAGCTATATATATAACTCTTTCAAGGACCTCTCAATCAGAAATATAATGGAGCCACATTTAAAGGTTACGTTCCACAAGAACCTTAGTAAGAATCATTAAAAAAATGCTATGTTGACTGCCCAAGAAAATCTTCTGATCCACCTTACTTACTTTTGTATAAATGGGGAAGACATTTTCAGAGGCTGACAGGTGACAGATCAATTGTCATTACTAGCATTTAAAACAGCATTCAGAAATGACCCTTAAGATATAAAAATTTCCCAGATGAATGAAAATCCCTATTCTTTCCGGTGCATAACTAAAACCTGTGAGGAGTTAGGACATCTCTGGAGATAGTGAGCCATACATCTCAAACAGCTCCATCTTACAAATTAATCAATAATCATACCATTTAACTAATTTATTAATATACTTATATATTTACACAAAGAACTTGAACTTCCTCATAAAAATGACTCAAATGGATCTCTATAAAGTGATCACTGGTCAAAGTGATAACAGCGGTCGTGCCTTGACAAAATCCAATGTGTCCTATATCACTTAGAATACGATATATCACTTAGAATACGATCATCACTAATATTATTATTTTCACTATGGGAAGCTGTTCTAAATGAGATAAGAAAGTTTACACAGGAAACACCGAAGCCTACAGCCAGGCACGCAGACAGGCAAACATGCAGACAGACAGGCAGGCAGACAGACAGACAGACAGACAGGCACCGTATCGTTAAGTCGGTTTCAAAGCCTGGACAGAGTGACGTCAAGTGCGTGGGCAGAAGAAGAGTTTTATTGTTTTAAGTGCTGTGACAACAGTTGGATTTGCGATCATTCTATGGCCGAGGCACACACAAATTTCCGAATCCCAGACAGTTAAACACTCAAAGAGAACGATTCTCTACACAAATGCTAGATATGAACCCATGCAGTCTGGGCATGAAAGCAACACCCTAACCCCTATGACCAACCTCTATGACCACAGCATGTTGATGCAAATATCTTGTCATTATTATCATGTTGCGACACCGTAAGCCTAATGTAATATATTGCCAGCACTCTGACATGACAATTTAACATGAAATCATTAACATAATGACACATCAATTTAACATTCAGTAACATAAACATAATGTCAATTTAACTTTCATAATGGCATGTCAATTTCACATTCAGTAGCATAACAACATGCCAGTATTCATTAACATAATGACATGCGAATTTAATATTCAGTAACACAATGACTGTAATTTAATTTTCAATAACATGCAGACATTTCAATCTAACACTCACTAACATACTGACATGTCAATATAACAGTAACTAACAACATGCCAATTGTTAAATTCTCATTAACATGATGACACGTCAATTGAACATTCGTTAACACAATAACACTAGTGTGAATTGACCATCTGTTAACAGCCTGACACCTTGACAATGAGCGCCTATTAAACACGACTGGGAAACCAGTGCAGCTCTCTGTTAATGTTTGGAGCAGTGACACAGCATCAACATAACACTGTCAACTGCTTACAAACATGTGTCAAATCCGCATGCATGAAAAGTCTCCCATAATAACATGTCAACATGAAATAGTTTGCAATAGCCAATCAGTATAACACACTGTCATAGTGATAAACCTACTCCATCAGCCTACTTCCACGTTCCTTTGCTCAATAGTGACAACAAAAATAATGTGTCTGTTAAAATATGAAATATGAGCATGCCATAATGGCACACGTTTATTTAAAATTATTGTTGGCACGTTAACGCTGCAGTCAGTATTCTCCAATTCCATTTAAATCGACAGAAAACTCTGAATTACCCCGTCAAACTATTCGACAGCCAAAGACGACGAGAAGGGAAAACGCTTAACGTAGAAAACCGAGAAGAATCTGATTCAAACTGCGATTACTCTAAGCTCAAGTCCAGAAAGTCTCTTTTACCGAATTCATATCGTAAACATCTGCAAAGCTCAAACAAGCTTAAGTGCAAGAGACAATGTATACACTGTATGTGACAACCCCTTATTATTTGCATATATACATATATATATACATATATAATAAGGTTGTCACATACAGTGTATATTATAGATATATATTATTATATATAATAATATATATATTATATATATATAATATATATATATATGTAATATACACATATATATATAAGTATATATATGTATATATATATATAACCTATACCATGAGCAGTGGACATATGCAAGTACCATTACATATAATCACAATAACGAAAGATTTTTATTATTTGCTAACAACCAAACATGATAAAGACATCAACAGAATTAAATCACTGATTAGTAATTAGAGAGAACAACAGGGAAATAACAGAGCCTCAAAGGGACCGAGTGAGGTGGTCTCGCTAGCAGGATCACCCTTTCCCAGACGACTGACAGCATGTAAAGTACTGATACATATTGCAGTGTTTCCCAACCTTGGTGTTGTGGCACCCAGGGGCTGTGAATGTAAAGAAATTGAACAAACTATTGATCCTCATTTTAAAAAGCTTGAAGCAGCACCGAAATAGTCGCAACATTGCAGTGAAATACAAAACAACAAAGATATAACGGAAGAAAAACGACTGAAATATTCAACTGAATGATGAGGAACCACAGAGTTATGCAGCACAAATGAACGTAACATAGATCTTGACACATACTTAATACTTACAATATATATATATATATCTATACATACATATATATATATATATATATATATATACATATACACATAGTCTTCTGACACAAGCCTCCTTTCTCAGATAAGTATATCACTGTATATGTAAATAAGTATGTAACAGGACACCTGTGATTGTCTTAGGCTACTACCTGTCAGAAGCACTGCAATATTACATCCAGGAAAACACAACAAATGATGTATCACAATGACATGTCACAAGGTCACATTACACACACACAAGTTCTTATTTCCTCTGGGGCTGTTGTGCTGAGAGCGCTTGCTCCGAATGGCTAGCACTGTGAGAAGTGCTATATAAAGTCTCAGATATGATACATGTAATAATAAAGTCACAGTCTAGAGTTGATTTAAATCGGGATCTAAGTCCATCCATGACTTATTCTTTCCTTCTTCTTGTTCTCTGCTCTTTCAAACAGGTTCAAATGTTCGACGTCGCCATTCCTCTCTCCTCTGTGCTTCCTCTTTATATCTCTGGCTTATAATTGAAGCTGGTTAAAAGGTGACCATAGACTTCAACAACTAATCATGTCCTCTTTCCTCCGCTGCTGAGTATACACATAATCTGGAATGGGCGCTATATAAGGCTCAGAGAATGAATGAATGATGTGCAAACTTGTAACATAGAGAAAAGAAAACTACATCGAACATAAGACAACTCGTTTGACCGACGTTGACACCAGAAACATCTGGGATTTGCTGAGAACAATTAAATCAGAAAGCGTAGAAAAACAATCACAAGAGGAAAAGAATAATTCATTTGAAGCGTATTTGGTATGGAAACAAACAGAGTCTTTGTTTGTCTTGCTATCTATCCGTCCCTCTCTCTGCTTTGTTGGGTCTCCTGCCCTACTTTCTCCTCCTGATCCTCCTCCTCCTCCTCCTACTATTACTCTGACTACGTATAGGTGTACACTGTACAGGTATCGGTGTTGTAGGCGTAATAAATAAATTCTATCTACAGATAAAAAGTTATCGGTCACAATGAAGCGACGAGGGAGTGAATGATCTTGGAAGAAATTGCAGCCTCGCTGTTTCACCGAATTGCCCAGATGAGTGTGCTGCTGTTTTGTGTTACACAGTCCTCTTAATATTCTCTCATGCATAACAAATATTTGCAATGCTGTGACCTGTATATATATATATATATATATATATATATATATTCAGAACTGTTGTCGTCGACGACCAATGACGATTCTGTTAGGCAGAAACCGCGTTACAAACAACTCCACGGATTCCTTCGGTCGAAAACATTCCACTCCATCCAGAGATCGCTTGTCAAGGATTTCATATCCGAGATGTCTGGGAAAACCCATTCAACAATTTAATTGTTGTCTGTCTTGCAGTCTGCTCTTACTATTTCTTTCTGCTTCCATT
Organism: Bimastos eiseni; assembly: GCA_959347315.1. Taxonomy (NCBI): domain Eukaryota; kingdom Metazoa; phylum Annelida; class Clitellata; order Crassiclitellata; family Lumbricidae; genus Bimastos; species Bimastos eiseni. Next base: position 934,829 of record OY365813.1, on the reverse strand, counting down.
TTCTTCGTATTTTGTCTCCTGCATCTCATTAGAGTTTTCCAAACCTCCTGCTATAGGCAGGCATCGTATCGTAGATGTAAGCACTCAATTACTTATGCAGCACCTCTTCAAGAAATCTTGATTCATATCAAAGTTGATCCGAATGTTAGTTCAGAAGACAAGGGTCGTACAGAATGAAACGTATATCTCTCTGTCTGTCTCTGTCTCTCTGTCTGTCTCTGTCTCTTCTCTTTATGTACCTTTCTTTCTTTCAACCTCTCCACATTCATCACTGTACAAACAAAATCATCCTTTTCACTCTCCTCTCAAGTCTCCACCATAACCTATAAATAGAATCTAATTTCCACCCAACTTGGGGCGACTGTTGCACAATGAAAAACGGACCAAGTTAGAAGCATCATCTCCAATTCTGTCTTCACCCCACAAGTACATCACCATTCCCAGTACCATGTTTCACCTACAGACAGATTCTCTCCAACTGCAGTACTTTCCATTCAATGGAATGATTCATGCCTTTCCATTTGAATTCAAACATATATACCATATTAAATTAATTCCTTAAATTATAATAAATATGTTATAAAGTCGAAACAAAAACACAAAGGACACTGGCCAAGTCATAGCCTCACCTAAAAATACCAAACTGCTCCTCATTTGCCACTAGTTATATTTCAGTAACGATTATATTCAACCAGAGCGAATAAAAGTGGACAGCCTACATGTAAAACACTCAGAATCTTAGCTCTTCAATATATTCTGTCAAGAATATGGTATAATCTACATAAAGAAAAACAGTAACAAAGAAAAAACAAATTTCACATTTTTGAGTCAAGCGTGAAAAATACCAGAGATAAGCACAAATCTTCTGTTCATTCCGGAATAATTAACCGTAAAGATCAAACATTCAAGAAATAAATTCGTTAAATATCTGCCGTTTTTAGTGTTTGACGAGGTAGAAAGAATTTAATGTTAGGGAAAAGAGAGCAAAGTTGTAAATCTAATCATGAGATGCAACCATCGGTTATAGATTTAATTTCCTTCGTTTTTTTCACACGACGACAGATGGCCATTGGACAGTCCTCTCTGTCTTGTCTTCTTAACAACAATCTACTTACTCATTTCATAACGAATTATGGCAACAAGGAACATACAGCTGGAGCAGAAATATCAAAACATCTGGCTGAGATTTAAGAAAGTCAATATGCTAATCACTATAACACATACTTATATATATATATATATATATATAATATATATATATATATAAGGACCTGAAATTAGGGAGGTAATGCAATTTATATCTGTCATTATCATCAGTATTATTAATTAGTAATTTATGTCACACCAGTGTCCGATAAACAGTGCAAGACAGGTTGGTCGCCAAGAAGGTGGGTGGGTGCCAAGACAGGTGGGTTGGTGCCAAGACAGATGGGTTGGTGCCAAGACAGGTAGGTGGGTACCAAACCAGGTGTGTAGGTGCAAAGACAACAGCTAGGTGGGTGCCAAGATAGATGGGTTGGTGTCAAGACAGGTGGGTTGGTGCCAAGACAGCTAGGTGGGTGCCAAGACAGGTGGGTTGGTGCCAAGACAGGTAGGTGGGTACCAAGACAGGTGGGTAGATACAAAGACAACAGGTAGGTGGGTACCAAGACATGGGGGTTGGTGCAAAGACATGTGAGTTGGTGCCAACACAGGTGGGTAGGTGCCAAGACAGGTAGGTTGGTGCCAAGACAGGTAGATGAGTGCTAAGCGGGAGGTTTTGCTTTCAATGGCTTCATTTTGAAGCCATTGAAATGAAAATGAACTGAAACTTCAAATTGAATCAGCAGTAAATGGGCTGGAGATAGAGTATTTCTTAAGACCAATTGCTCTATAGCCACACATTGTAATACTTGATCGAGTTAATCTCGGGTAAGGGAAGTGTGAATATGACAGCAGTCATCCTAAATTACTTTGGCCAAATATATGCATATAAACTACCCATTCAGTTTATATAGCACTGTCAACAAATGAATACATATTGTAGCGTCCACAGCCAAGAATTGTACTTCTACGTAGACTACCCTCTTGGGCCAACAGAAGTATCAACAACAACTATCCAAATATCATAGCCCACCTAAACTAGCGATGATGAGTAAAAAACGAGCAGAACTAACAAATGCTCATTGACAATTCACATCAGTCTTTAAACATAAAACCTCTCCCGTCTCATACAAACTGATTTTTCACAGGGCTATAAAAATCATCTTATTATTATTATTATTATTATTACAATTAAAAACATAATTTGCAAGATCAACCAACATCAATAACTTGCACGCACTTATACTCCATTCGAGCCATCACCGATTC